>CAUYLG010055009.1:0-28176 GCA_963573385.1 Cacajao melanocephalus
TTTTTTATTTTTTTTTTTTATTTTCTATGTCTTCACCCATAACACCTTCTCAGTTCTTTTAACTCCAATTAAAAAAAAAAAAAAAAAAAAAAAAAAAAAAAAAAAAAAGAAGGCAAGAGAAGATTCCAGGGCTGTATTTTCAGACTCTAGTCTTCTTACTCAGGTCTGAATTAACCTAAGATGAAAATGACCTCTCCACTTACACCCTAGCAAAGGGGCCAATTCATTACATCATAAATGTTAAATGAGTTCATGGACTAGCTTTCCTCTTGCAGGATCCTCTCTCTGCAAGGATTTACGCAGTGCAATGGGTGGTATTTTCTGTTGTTTCCGGTTATTTCTTTTATACATTCATTTTAAATGTCGTGTTTGGTAAAGGCTTCCCACTCATTTCCAGTAAGACAAACAGGGAAGGCATGGAAGGGCCTGCCTGGTGAATCTACATATGCCTGGCTGAATCTCTGTGGGGAAGATACCCTGAAGCTTCCTGTGTCTGTATTTCAGGGAGGAGATTGAACAGGCTGGACTCCCCATTGCTTTTCTAAAAATCTTGGAAACTTTGTCCTTCATTGAATTACGACACTGTCCACCTTTAATTTCCTCGAAAACGCCTGTAACTCGGCTGAAGGTTAGTGCAACTTCATTTCTTTCCTTTCCTCTCCTGAGTTCCCCCAAAATCAAGAAACAGGGCAAGGAGATCTTCTTGGCAAACCCTGTAACTTAAGGTTTGTCTCGACCCATCGCCTTTGGGAACAACTTTCTCATTGTGCAAATCAACTTCATTTGTAGATGATCATTTCTAGAAAGAGATTGCTGAATCTGAGCTTCAGAGAAGAGGCTCACCTGAGTGGGATTGACTGTAAAAAGGGGTGGGGGTGGGGTCAGGGGGAGATATTTGGAAATACCCAGGAGTGTAGACCCTCAGTAGCTTTTTAGCTCTGGGTCTTTATTTTGGTCAGTTTTTCCACGCCCTACACTGTTGTTCTGCAGCGTTCTACTTCTCCTGCCCTTCCTCTTGCGCCCCTACATGCTCTCTGGCTCTCTGACTGCCACGGGCTGCCGGTGTAGCTCCAGGTGTACCCGAGCCCGGGAGAAAGTGTTCAGTTGACCAGGCTGAGTGTGTATCACCCTGTTTCATTTCCAGCCATGCCTTGTGTTCAGGCGCAGTATGGGTCCTCGCCTCAAGGAGCCAGCCCCGCTTCTCAGAGCTACAGTTACCACTCTTCGGGAGAATACAGCTCCGATTTCTTAACTCCAGAGTTTGTCAAGTTTAGCATGGACCTCACCAACACTGAAATCACTGCCACCACTTCTCTCCCCAGCTTCAGTACCTTTATGGACAACTACAGCACAGGCTACGACGTCAAGCCACCTTGCTTGTACCAAATGCCCCTGTCCGGACAGCAGTCCTCCATTAAGGTAGAAGACATTCAGATGCACAACTACCAGCAACACAGCCACCTGCCCCCACAGTCTGAGGAGATGATGCCGCACTCCGGGTCGGTTTACTACAAGCCCTCCTCGCCCCCAACGCCCACCACCCCGGGCTTCCAGGTGCAGCACAGCCCCATGTGGGACGACCCAGGGTCTCTTCACAACTTCCACCAGAACTACGTGGCCACTACGCACATGATCGAGCAGAGGAAAACTCCAGTCTCCCGCCTCTCCCTCTTCTCCTTTAAGCAATCGCCCCCTGGCACCCCGGTGTCTAGTTGCCAGATGCGCTTCGACGGGCCCCTTCACGTCCCCATGAACCCGGAGCCTGCCGGCAGCCACCACGTGGTGGATGGGCAGACCTTCGCCGTGCCCAACCCCATTCGCAAGCCCGCGTCCATGGGCTTCCCGGGCCTGCAGATCGGCCATGCATCGCAGCTGCTCGACACGCAGGTGCCCTCGCCGCCGTCGCGGGGCTCACCCTCCAACGAGGGGCTGTGCGCTGTGTGTGGCGACAACGCGGCCTGCCAACACTACGGCGTGCGCACCTGTGAGGGCTGCAAAGGCTTCTTTAAGGTGAGCAAGGGCGTGAGCGGAGTAAGCAGGTAGGGAGCCCCTAGTGCCCGGGACCCTGGAGTGTGCCCTCCGCCTAGGTGCCTTCAGCTCAGCACCAGCTCGCCCGGGACTGCCCAGCTCTCCGGGGTCCGCCGAGACTACCCTGCAGGAGTCCAAGGGCTACGGCGGGGACTTCCGGGTGTCTGAGAAAGGGAAGCAGAAAGACGGGGAGGCCAGGGTCGCATCCCCCTCGCACTCAGCCGACCCGGCTGGCCCCCGCCCGAAGTTGCTGGAGCCGGAGTTGGAAGAGGGTCATTTGCATGTGCTAGGAGCTGTCTTCCCTGTTCAGAATGAAATTGGTTAGGACAGAGAACCGTGTCTGAGCTAACCAAGTGGAACAGAATTCCCTATGGTCAAATTAAGTGATCTCTTTATTTCGCCATCCTGATTGAATAATCTTATCATTTTAAATAGAGAAGGTCTCCAAGGAATGTAAATAATATGAATGCCCACGGATTTGTATTTACTGAGCGTCTCCTTCTCCTTCTCTTGGCATATAAAACACAGCAAGGAGCGGCAAGGTTAGCTCAAATGTTAACGCTATCAATTTTCTTCTGTTAAATGCCCTGGGGGAGGAAAAAAGAAAAGAAAGAAAGGAAAGGAAGAGATAAAAAAAAAATAATAAAATGGAATTGTGTGTATGTGTTTGTTTGTGGGGAGGAATTGTAGATCCCAGCCACATATCAGAAATTTTCTCCGAGTTGCCTGATTTTCAAAAGAAGAAAAAAATTTTGGTCTATATTGTCTCCTTTTGCAGCGCACAGTGCAAAAAAATGCAAAATACGTGTGTTTAGCAAATAAAAACTGCCCAGTGGACAAGCGGCGCCGGAATCGCTGTCAGTACTGTCGATTTCAGAAGTGCCTGGCTGTTGGGATGGTCAAAGAAGGTAGGTTGCGGGGAGCTGCCGACCCTCCAGTCTGCGCCCTTAGAAAACCACTGCTCGTACTCCAGCATCGCTTTTCATTTCGTGGTGCTGGGGATCTCCGGCGCTCCTCAGTCTGGCCTCCAGGACCCTGCAGCTTCCTGCTTGCCCAGCCTCCCCTAGAGAAAGCCGCCAGGCCCTTGTCTCCTTTAACTAACTATACGACCCATTTGGAGGAAGACATAAAATAACCCCGCATTTTTTAATGCTTCTCGTCAGTAAAGGCTTTACAAGCAGTGGGGCCCAGAGCTGCTCAGCCTGATGTCCCGCGGCTGCGGCCTTCCCCGGGGAGGGGTCGAGGCAGCAGCTGAGTCTGGGCTCGGGAAAGCGGCGCTAACAGGGCTCTTCCTTTGCAGTGGTTCGCACAGACAGTTTAAAAGGCCGGAGAGGTCGTTTGCCCTCAAAACCGAAGAGCCCACAGGAGCCCTCTCCCCCTTCGCCCCCGGTGAGTCTGATCAGTGCCCTCGTCAGGGCCCATGTCGACTCCAACCCGGCTATGACCAGCCTGGACTATTCCAGGGTAAGAAGCTGGCGGGGGATATCATGTGGACAAACCGACAGATGGGCAGGACCCCTCCCCACATCCACCATTAAACCTCAGATTCAATGGGGTAAAGAAGGCAAGCAAGGCTCTATATGCCTCATAGCTCTGGTCAGGGCCTCAGAATTCAGACCTTCAGACAATCCATGTAGCTGGGGGCCTAGACATGAGGACAGGACAGAGGAAGGAGGAGAGGGACATGCCACAGGGTTTGAAGCTGTGTGAATTCCTAACTACCCAACTACCCACCCCCGCCCCCACCCCTACCGTATACACCAGTGCCTCTAGCATGAAAACCAAGGGCTGTACAAACTCCCCGTCCCCAGTCTACTTTATTCTCAGTCCTCCATGGAGATAGATGCTTTAATTCCCATCCTCCCTGGGACTGTGCGGGGGAAGAATGTGGGGCCTGTCTGGGGGTCAGGGAAGGGAAGGAGAGGGTGTAAAGAATGGCACTGGGGTAGGGGATCAAGTGGTCAGATCCTTTTTACTCCAGCTGTGGAAAAATATGCAGGCTTTAATTGGAGGAAGTATGTTGGGCAAACCTGGTATCGACTGCAATTTTATTAAGATTTGCAAAAGGGCGACTCAGCTCGAGGCCCACTCTGGGACTAGCATGAATACTAACGTGTCAATTGTTTTGTGGAGATAAGAGTGAACGTTTCCCAGGGCTGGATGGCACTGTATTTAGTCTGTATGGAAATGGTAATTTACATATTTAAAGCAGCGACCTCGTAGCACCATCCCTAATTGAATTAATTGCCCCGGAACATCTAATTTCCTTACTGGTCAGAGAGAGGTTTAATTGTTATAAAAACCTGGCTCCCCTACTAGAAACGGGGTTAGCAATTTCACGGGTTATATATTTTAGAGAACCTCATTAAGTGCTTTTTAAAATGAAATTCCAGTTCCAGGCGAACCCTGACTATCAGATGAGTGGAGATGACACCCAGCATATCCAGCAATTCTATGATCTCCTGACTGGCTCCATGGAGATCATCCGGGGCTGGGCAGAGAAGATCCCTGGCTTCGCAGACTTGCCCAAAGCCGACCAGGACCTGCTTTTTGAATCAGCTTTCTTAGAACTGTTTGTCCTTCGATTAGCATACAGGTAATGAGGGAGGAAAGAGACAATTCAGGGAGGCTGTGAGAGAAATCAAGAAAGGAAAAGAAAGGGAGGTAGGGAAACTGGGGAGTGGGGGGTAGAGAAAAAGACAGAATGGGAAATAAAAGTTGGAGAAAGGAAGAAAAAGAAAACAAAAAAAGAGAAGGGAAGGAGCAAACCCAGAAACCTTGGATAAATGGAATGGAGGTGGGATAGGGGGCGTTCTTGATTGTTATGAAATTAAACGCTTTCAAGGTCCACTGGTCTATGTTTTATTAACTCTTCAGTAATTAGGTGCCTCTTAAATCCCTCATTTATTGCTGTTCAAGTAATTAGTTGTTTAGCTTTTCTCTCTCTCTTTTTCTCCCCTCTCTCTCTTTGGTATTAATTGCAGGTCCAACCCAGTGGAGGGTAAACTCATCTTTTGCAATGGGGTGGTCTTGCACAGGTTGCAATGCGTTCGTGGCTTTGGGGAATGGATTGATTCCATTGTTGAATTCTCCTCCAACTTGCAGAATATGAACATCGACATTTCTGCCTTCTCCTGCATTGCTGCCCTGGCTATGGTCACAGGTCAGTACTGCAGGCGCAGGGCACTTCCCCTCCAGAACTGCCTAGCAGGATTTGTCCTGGCTTTCCCTTGTCACAAATCCTCTCTGGTTTTTGCCAACTAGCTAACTGTCTTGTACATTCTTCTTTTGTTTCTGATTGTGTTTTCTGCAGAGAGACACGGGCTCAAGGAACCCAAGAGAGTGGAAGAACTGCAAAACAAGATTGTAAATTGTCTCAAAGACCACGTGACTTTCAACAATGGGGGGTTGAACCGCCCCAATTATTTGTCCAAACTGTTGGGGAAGCTCCCAGAACTTCGTACCCTTTGCACACAGGGGCTACAGCGCATTTTCTACCTGAAATTGGAAGACTTGGTGCCACCGCCAGCAATAATTGACAAACTTTTCCTGGACACTTTACCTTTCTAAGACCTCCTCCCATACACTTCAAAAGAACTGGAAAGATAACGGAAACTGTCCAGAGGGGGCAAGTCACATGGGCAGAGATAGCCCTGTGAGCTGTCTCAGCTCAAGCTGTCCCTCATTTCTGTAACCCTCCCAGACCCTTGATCCCTAAAGAAAACAAACAAACAAAAACTGTTGCTATTTCCTAACCTGCAGGCAGAACCTGAAAGGGCATTTTGGCTCCGGGGCATCCTGGATTTAGAACATGGACTACACACAATACAGTGGTATAAACTTTTTATTATCAGTTTAAAAATCAGTTTATTGTTCAGAAGAAAGATTGCTATAATGTATGATGGGAAATGTTTGGCCATGCTTGGTTGTTGCAGTTCAGACAAATGTACCACACACACACACACACACACACACACACACACACACACACACACACAATCTTAAGGGGACCCACAAGTATTGCCCTTACAAGACTTCAAAGTTTTCTGCTGTAAAGAAAGCTGTAATATATAGTAAAACTAAATGTTGCGTGGGTGGCATGAGTTGAAGAAGGCAAAGGCTTGTAAATTTACCCATTGCAGTTTGGCTTTTTAAATTATTTTGTGCCTATTTATGAATAAATATTACAAATTCTAAAAGATAAGTGTGTTTGCAAAAAAAAAAAAAAGAAAATAAATACATAAAAAAGGGACAAGCATGTTGATTCTAGGTTGAAAATGTTATAGGCACTTGCTATTTCAGTAATGTCTATATTATATAAATAGTATTTCAGACACTATGTAGTCTGTTAGATTTTATAAAGATTGGTAGTTATCTGAGCTTAAACATTTTCTCAATTGTAAAATAGGTGGGCACAAGTATTACACATCAGAAAATCCTGACAAAAGGGACACATAGTGTTTGTAACACCGTCCAACATTCCTTGTTTGTAAGTGTTGTATGTACCGTTGATGTTGATAAAAAGAAAGTTTATATCTTGATTATTTTGTTGTCTAAAGCTAAACAAAACTTGCATGCAGCAGCTTTTGACTGTTTCCAGAGTGCTTATAATATACATAACTCCCTGGAAATTACTGAGCACTTTGAATTTTTTTATGTCTAAAATTGTCAGTTAATTTATTATTTTATGTTTGAGTAAGAATTTTAATACTGCCATATTCTGTAGTTTTTCTTTGTATATTTCTAGTATGGCACATGATATGAGTCACTGCCTTTTTTTTCTATGGTGTATGACAGTTAGAGACGCTGATTTTTTTTTTCTGATAAATTCTTTCTTTGAGAAAGACAATTTTAATGTTTACAACAATAAACCATGTAAATGAACAGAATTTTGTCTTCTTTTTGGGTCAGGAAAAAATAATGACTAAACGTTGACATAACATAAACAGTTGGAGATTAATTTGGGACAGGTCGCTTATTCAACATCTGAATTTCAAACAGACAGCCTAAATCTATTCTGGCAAAAGAAAGCAGGTGAACTGAAATAATTATCTAGATAATTCAGTAGAATATTTTTTCTTAACCAGAATTTTCCAGTCCTGTGACCTATATTTACAATAATCAATTTGGAAAATCTCAACTCTTCTGTTAACTTTGCAAGTAAGTATTGCTTTCAGAAGAGATGTTCTGGAGACCCCAAAGCTTTTGAACTTGTGCAAGGTCAGAGTCTTGTCGAATACTTGTCTTGCACAGTGATTAGGAGGTATCTTTTGAAGACTCAGGAAGTCAACACGGATTTGAGGAGTGTTGTACGTATCTCCAATTTTCCAGTTTCTCAATTTACAATTGTTGGGTCAAGGAGGAAGAGCTAAGCAGTTCAGGCCCTTTGGGCCTTGAGTTACTTTGGCACAGAGCAGAACTCAGTTGAGGTATTTCTAACAACTCCTTATTTTCTTCATTCAGTGGATGGTGATGAGGTGCCATTTGTAGTTTTAGAATAGAATTTCTGCCTTGTAAGTTTCTCAGGCACATAATAAAATATCTATGTGTTGGGTCCTGGGCCTGGTATAAGCAAGTTGTAGCTGGGCTTCTAGGATTCCACCCAGCACCAACTTTCAAAAAAGAAAGGAAACTTGCTGTAGAAGGCGCTTCAGCTCGGAACCCTTGTCCTTGGGCAGACAAGGTCCAGCGAGTTTTGCCTTAGGGCAGCTGTGAATTCATAGAGAGCGCAAGATGGGGACGGTCTCCTTTGCTGACCCTGGTGAATTACAGATGGCCTCTGGGTCACTGAAATTTACAAAGAGCGTTATTGTTTTTAAAATGCAGAGTTAGAACTGTAAATTGCTATGAGAGCACTCTGGTTTTCTTTTTCTTGTTTCCCCTCTTTTTTAAAAGACACATTTTGCAGGTCAGCAAAAAAAAAAAAAAAAAAAAAAGAGAATGGAGGTTTCGGTGGTAATATAAGGTTATTTTTACAAGATGCGTTTTTCTCTGGGTAACTGAGGGACAAATAGGGAGGCCACTTAAGAAATTAAATAATAACGAAATGTTCAATTTCTCGGCTTTCTTGAAAAGATGAGACTAGTCATATCATTTTATTTTCACATCTTATGCCCAAGTGAAGCCACAAAGCAGTAAGTAAAGAGAAAGAGAAAAGCTCTTTAAAAATGCTGGGAATCTGCAGAGCTTTCAGCACTCATCTCCCAGGTGTCTGCAGCCCCGAGACAGTGACATTCCGTCACACAATCCCTGAGAGTTGAACCCAGAAACGAACTCTGTGGCTGGTTCTCCCTTAAGGAAGCGGCGGCGCTTCACCCAAGGCCAAGGAGGAGTTGGGTAGTGCGCCTCCCGGGAATTTGGGGTGAAAGGAGGCAGGGATGAGGCTCCACCACTTCTGCGTGCCGATGGCACCGGCTCGGCGTACATTGAGTGGTGATTCCCAAGTTGCAAATTGGCTAGTGCCTTTTCTGTTTCACAGAGTCGCTCCCAAATTCCCGGCCGCGCACCGAGTTCCTCGGATAAATAACCTCGCACACATTGCCCTTGCATCTTTCCAGATGCAGCTGAGGACTTTTCTTGTCCTAATGTTTCTAGGAGTAAAGTGAGGAGAAGCAACAGACACGCTGCATTGCCAAAAGCCAGACGTTGCATGACCTTCTTCAGAAAGAGATTAAACTTTATAATGAGGGCTTCATACCACCCTCGTCTTCCCACGTCCTCTTAAGCATTTCAGTTATTGTGTGTCGTTCCAGCAACGGAAAATACATGATCATTGTTCCGAAGACGTGACCGTACAGTACTCAGCTCTGAGGGAAGGTCTAACTTTAAGTCTTTGCTGTCTAGCCCCATTTTGAGTGGTTGCCTAGAACGCTCTGACTTTATGGAAAGTCAAAGCTCGAGTGAGCAGTGAGCAGCGCTGTTGCCTGCTCCTTCCTGAGGTCTGCGGTCTAGGCGACCGCCACAATTTCTCTGGATGCCCTGCTGTCCTTTCGCTTTGGATAGGGGTGTGTGTGTGTGTGTGTGTGTGTGTGTGTGTGAGAGAGAGAGAGAGAGAGAGAGAGAGAGAGAGAGAGAGAGAGTATTTGGGGTACTGATTCGCACAAGAGAGATCTGCACGGCCCAGGGAGCTGATAGAGCCCTGCAGTGACAGCAGCACCCAACGACCTTATCTTGTGTATTTCTTTCTGGCGTCGGACTCCATTCCTAGATAGTTTAGGTGCCTCCTCCCCTAAAACACACCGGTCCTAAGTCTTACGGGCCACTGATTCTCTGCATGCATGAAGCACAACAAGGAGATACAGATATTCTTGCAAACTTAAGAATGTCATTTGAAGGTTCAATTTCACTTTGCCTTGAGAATCTCTTGGTTTTCTCGGTGTCAGTGCGTCAACGAGAATATCCAATTATCTAATTGTATTTTAAACCTAGAAGTCGGCATTGCAGAAATGCTTCCAATATACAAACAGATCTGTGAGGCAAAAGTTTTATTTCATTGTAATATTTTGATCACAGAGTTTTCCGGTACAGGATACACTCCCATCTCGCCAGGTCCTATACCGGGAAGTGACACCAGAGCACTTCTAGGCATCTCGGTTGTTGCGCGTCTTCGCGCCACCAGCTCCCCGCCTGGCTCCGCACGCTCGTCAGTTTCCTTTTGTATCCGCCGCGCGGCAGCGCCGAGGTGGCTGCGGAGAGTAAAGCCTGGGGGGCTCCCCGCCTTGGCCTCGCCTCTCTCGGTGGCAGAGGCGCTTGTCTTAAGGCCGGATGCTCTCAAATCCAGGTCAGAAATGGAGACAGGTTTCCTCAATGTGGAAGGGGAAAGGAGAGTATCTATTCTTGGAGATTTAAAAACTTTTTCTCAGTATTATTTTGATGATTGAATAGAGGTCAGGGAGTGAGTTTCTCATACATTCTTTTCCAAAGGAGATTTTAAGGTCCACCCCCACCCCGCACCACTGGCCCCGCTGTCAGAATAGGAACCCTTCTTGCTTTGTGGGCGCACCCCGAATTTCTCAGGAGTTCAAGCTTCCCAGGCACCTGCGGGCCCGGACTGACTCAATTTTGGAGTCCCAGGGAGGAGGAAAGGGGTTTGGGGTCTCAGCCAAAGCCCAATTAACCCTTCTTCCCCAAAGGGCTCAGCCACGAGACACACACACACACACACACACACACACACACACACACACACACGAGCGCACCCAATAGCAAGTCTTCGGGAAAGGTTCTGCTTAGATCGGCGCATCCAGCAGAACTCGAACCGGAGCAAACATATTTCGCACCCCTGCATTTATTGTGTTTAGTCGATACTGGCTGACTTTGCTGGTAAAGCAAGATATGAATTCCAAACAGGTCATCATTTTTTAAAAATTCGTTTTTAATAAAATAAACATATGGAAATCCCCATTTTGCTTTTAAATTTTGCTAGAAACCAAAATATTGCACAAAACTATTCAGGATAGCAAGACTGTCATTTAAAGTTATTTTTCTTTAGTATGTTCCCTGGGACCATTAGGAGCATCCGCTGGAACCGCAAGAAAGATCTTTCCTGGGACTTTGACTTTGCCTTTCCTTAGGGGAAGTCCAGCTTCCGTCGGAGGGCGCCCGGTGGAGCTGTCCCAGAGCAGGAAAGCAAGGCCCCACCCCACGCTGGGGGCGCTCGAAGAGAGCCGCAATCTTGGTCCCTAGTCGCGACGTGCGCTCCTGGCCCTGCAGACCGTAGCAGGAGAACTCCGGAAAGCGGGGTTGTTGCTGCGTACTCCCCACCCCCACGCCTTCTTATCAGTCACCCTCAACCTTCCTCCTCCTGTCGTAGTCTGATTTGGAGGCTCCAAAACCACTGGAGAGGACTCGAGTCCGCGGTCTGCCCTGGGGCGAAAGTGGAGACTCAAACCATCCTGCTTTGGCCACTGCCTTTTGGAGACGTAGAGTTTGACTTTGCGGTTTGCAGTCGTAGGCTTTGCCGAGAGAGCCCTGGAGCAATTAGGACGCATTCACGTGGGTGAACTTTGTTTCCTCCGTGTCCCTCCCTTTCCTCCCCAGCTGCTCCCCGCGTCTTTCCCAGCTGTTCCTCCGCCCCCCCACCCTCATGGCGAAGGTAGCAACAGGCATCGGTAGCCTCTAGGTTGGGTCTGGTGCGTCAGGGCGCGAGCACAGGCGGCCGAGCGCATCTCCTGGTACCCAACGATTCCCGATCAGTCTCTGGTCTGTTTGAGCGCTGAGCTGGGCTGGGGCGACCTCCCACGCGACCCTGGGGAAAACTCTTTTTCTAGTGGTGAGGGCGCACAAAGGGGCGGGGCAGAGGTGCGTCCGCACCTCGTGGAAGTCTAGGAGAAGGGCCCACACACCCATGCCACAAGCATGCTCCGCACGTGTGCTCAGGACCCAAATCTCTGAAGATAGATTGCGCGTCCCCGCCCCGCTTTCAGGTCTCCTCCCAACGTGTGTAATGAGCCCTAGGCCTGAGAGCGCCGAAGCGAGCGTCAAGTGGCCAGATCACTGCTGCGCCTGTAGGGGCCTTGGGACCGCCAGTACGCTAATCTTCCCGCGGCTGGGAGCGCTCTTTTCTCTCTGCAAGACGCTGACTGCGGGCCGCTCGCTGCCCTCTTCTCGGCTTAGCTGAACTCTGTCGCGCTCAGTTTAACTGGACAGAGCCGAGCCAGCACCTGGATCCTAGGAGAGCTCAGGGGCAATGCTGTTCTCATTTCCTCTTCCCACACTTAATCTTTCTCACTCCTATTTCTCAACCTGTGTTTAGATAAGCTAGGATTTCCAGGACATGTGTCACCCGTTCCAACAGATACAGTGCCCAAGTTTCTGCTAGAGACGTCCCTGGTACAGTAGAGGGCGGCTGCTGCGAGTGTGAGAAGTCTTTCAACGGGTACTAGAGGGACTTCCAGAGGGATTGAATCTACCATGATTTCCTGGCTCTGGAAGCTTGGAGGAGAGGATTGTTTTGACAAACTCAAATTAAATTGGTATTTGAGAAGGATAAGGACCGAGGGGACTCTTCATCAATAAGCTGCAAGTAGGCCAGTGTTTTTCAAACTGAGGGTCTTGACCCATTCGTGGTTTGCAAAGATATTATATTGGGTTGTCATCAGAACTTTCTTCTAAAGAAATAAAAGAATACCAGAATAGAAATTATGAGGGCTTTGCAGGATAGCAAAAGTATGAGAAGCCTAAGCATTGTTTGCTGCAAAGTTTCTTGGGTGACACTATGGACTACATTTATGAGGGAGAGTCTCAGTTAAAAAGGTTAATAGTGTCCCTACTGAGGACCACATTGTGCAGAAAGTGAGGAAAAGGGCTGCCTTTATTGAGAGATACTAATAAGGGAATCTCAGTACTGTGTTTTTCTTTCTTTTTTTTTTAGATGGAGTCTTCCCTCCGTTGCTCTGTTGTCCAGGCTGGAGTGCAGTAGTATGTTCTCAGCTCACTGTAATCTCTGTCTCCTGGACAGGAGCACACAATGCATCCGGCTTTTTTTTTTTTTTTTGTATTTTTAATAGAGATGGGGTTTCACCATGTTGGCCAGGATGGTCTTGAACTCCTGACCTCAAGTGATCCGCCTGCCTCGGCCTCCCAAAGTGCTGGGATTACAGGCATGAGCCACCACTCCCAGCCTAACATTGTGGTTTTCTGGCCAGTCCTCTTTCTTCAGTTTGGTTTGTTCGTTTTTGGTCACCACTTTAATGGACTTCTGTATCTCTTTATCCTCTGGCCTGTTATCTGCTTGGAGCCAGCTGGGTGTCATGAGGAAGGATTAGGGGGACAAGCATATAAACACATGTAGCCACCCCCTTTCCATCTTCCTTAGCACCAGGTATGTGGGAAGAGAGTGAACAGCAAAAAAGGCATAGAGGAAAGCTAGAGAAAAGGGAGGATAGTGAATGTCCCATTGTCCATGTAACAGGCCCTTTCATTTATATACTATTGCCAAACAGGAGAAAGGAAGCAAAAGCTTTTGGGGGAAATGGGTAGAGACAGGGATGGATAAAGATAATGAACCATACTGTGAATGATCAGGTGAGCAGCAACTGATAAGTTGGAAAAGGAGGAGGCAATTTAGAGGATTTATATAATCAGAGTCCTAGAGTTGAAGGCAGAGATGAGAAGGAGAGGACTAAAATGGCCAAGGTGCCAACAATAATGTGAATGAGTTTAAAAGTAATAAGAGATCAATGGAAGTGAATCAGAAGGGCACGTGGAGGATGCTGGATGTTGGGCAGGCTGGTATAATGTGAAAGTTGGATATGGAGGCCATAGCAGGACTATGTTAGGAGAGTGTGATTCTGAGTGTGGGAAGCTCTGGGGTAATGAGGACCACACAGATGTTTCAAGGTATGTCATGAAGGAGTTAAAAGGAACAAAATCATTGGCATGAAAACTTGCATTTCCTATCATTCCATTCTAGTCAGAGAGCTTGTTTCCTAAGAGGTGCTTCAATCTGTAGTCAGGGGCGACATGGACTGCTTCAAAGATTTGGGCCTGTGAAAGGCAGAATCAGGTGGCAGACAGAGGACACAACCTATGGTTTCTGATGTTCCTCCATTACAATAACTCTGTCTCCTACATGGTGCAAAGCCAGCTTTCATATCATATAATCCTCTCAACTCCGACATATGAGGTTGGCACTGTCATTTCCATTTTACAAATGAAGAGGTTCGGAGGTATTGTTTAGTATCTTCACCCGTAAGTACATGGAAGAGTTGGAATTCGAACGGAGAGCCAGGACGTGAACTTCCAAGTGTCTTGCTTTAGCACTGCCTGTCCCAGAAGGATTGTACCTTTCTGCTTCTGCAGAAACTAACTAAGGATTTTCTCACCTGCTGAGAGTTGAGGATGTTGCTTCAGGCATGTTCAGACTTCTAGGGGGAGCATTGACACGAAACGCAATGGGGTAGTGATAATAGCATAATGTTCTTCTCACTGAAATTTTAAAGAAGAAATGATTTTCATTGCTTTTTGTAGTTTATGGGCAATGGAGTTCTGAGTTGCTTGCTTTGCTGCCCAAGAAAAGAGTAGGAATGATTGCTGCATGTGTTTATGTCATTGAGAAAGTCATACTAAAGGTAGTAAAAAAGAAAACTGTTTTTCGTCCTCAAGCTGTTTGAATTTCCTTATATTAATCATTTGAGTTTTCAGCAAGCTTCTAGGTTTCCTATCAGGAAAACCAAATTGCATATTAGTTAGTTCACAGTCCTGAGCAGGCCACTTGGTAAAAATGAAAAGCTGGCTATTCACGAACCTTTTATTCTTTCTTCTACTTCTTCTGTGTTTGTGGTAGACAATGTTTAGCAATTATTAACATTTTCTTAAGAGCGACTCTCACAGTCTAACAAATGGTGTAAATAGATTTTGCATAGACAGTCAAGCAGAGAGTAATATTTATTCAGAAGACTGCATCTAACTTGGTGTGGTCAAGGGTGGCAAAAATAGTCTTATTATATTATAAAATTTATTAGAATATACACACTTGACAAACAAAATATAGTGGATTTAGGTCAGCTATTTGCTTATACAATAGATCTTGTTCGTCTTTGACATTTAATTTAAGCTTCACTTATCTGAGGGCTGGAAGTAGGATAAGTATGTTCTGCATGTGTTATGCTTCTTGTTTTATAAGACTTAACTTGTCTGCAGTTATCCGGAAATAATTCATAATCAGTGATTTAGGGACAAGGAAGTCTTGTGACATGTTCTGAAAGTGTCTTTCTGAAATGAAGTTCTGAAAAGTTGAATTATGGAGACCCTAACAGGAGTTTCTATTTTTGAGGAATGAAATAGCTACATTTGCTTTCTTGGTCTTTTGACTAATTATCCTCCCTGCATACTGAATTGATACAGTTAAAAACAAGCTTCTAACAAATCCATAATGAATCTATTCGGTGCCAGGAGTCTGTGTTCTGTGTAATTGTCCTGCTCTCAGAAATGCTGGGCAGAATTTTCTACATGGGCCACATGTGTGGAAATGACATAGAAAACATTTGACACATCAGTGACTTATTTTTAATATATCTGAGAAAAATAAAGTCCGCTGCTGTAAAATCTGCACTTGTAGATGTGTGAGCCCCAAATAACCTTTAAAATTGGTTGTGGTGTGGTGGGAGATGTTGGTATTCATGAGTGTTTTGACATGTTTGACATTTTATGTATGGTGCACTGCTCTGTCTGTCTTGCATTTTTTTCCCAAATAGTGCATATTTTCTTACTAAAATGCAGCTTTCGGTGTCAATATTTGGGGTCTCCAAGTCTGCTTATTGGATGAATGATTTGCTTGTTACATATGCAAACCATATTTTAATGAATTAGGTTATGATTGATTTTTATATTATAAGCATAAAAGAGAAATTCACAAAAAAATGTATTTTTGGTTTTAAAAGAAGCAATAGTTGAAAAAAATATATTCGATACATGTTACATATCCCCAGCTTGCTGTGGTCCTGGGTTAGTAAATAAGGAAAAGCAATTCTCTGGAATGATTATGCTCTCTGAAGCCCAGGAATTTGTGCACCAGAATCTGGTATAATGAATACAGGTTTTAAAAATTAGTCTGAGCAGCATTTAACTTTGTCCTTAATTTATATTTGGAAGGGATAAAAGCGTCCCTAGTAAAGAATTGCCAATTGAACTGAAAATCCAGGTGGCCTTGGGGTAAATATAATGTAAAAAATACATACCTAAGTATATGTAGAATCAGATGTCAATAGCATTCACTGAATAGGATATATGTTTGATACTGTGGTCATCTCCTTTTGCATCATCTTCTATATTAATTCTCCAGGTTGAATTCAATAAGTGAGTTCCAAACTAATCTTTGGTGAAGCATTTTTCAAATTTATGACTACCATGCTACTTTTTTTTTTTTTTGAGTATTAGAAAAGGCAACAATTTTGATTGAAAAGCTTTTGCTCTCATGTTTTTACCTTTGTGATAAAACTGAATGCTATACAGTCTGTTCTAATTTCTATTCAAACTTGACTAATGATAGATTTGGCTGAAAGTTTCATAATTCAGAATTAATATGTTGCTAATTACCTTTTCCCTCTTTAAAGCCCTTGTTACTAATAATGTGGCTTCCCTTTAAATGTTATTCTCTTTAAGACTGTAACTGACTCTAAGGCGTTGACATTTTTTTGTCCCAGATATTTCTCCTGTTTTTAATCGCCACTTGTTGTCACATGCCAGGACAGCACTGTACCTCCAGGTGGGAGGACAGAGGGGCAACTTTCTTTGTGCAGGGTGTCAGGGCTCTTTTTCTCTGGAGCGGAAGTTTTATGTGCACTTTTCTTTGTACCTTGTCCCTGGAGACTAACACATCACCTCCATGACACACATAGCAGTTGTGGCCTGGGGTTTGACTAGGAAAGCGTAAGTTTACTTTCAGTAAGCAGAAGTATTTAATGTTGCTTCTTGCAATTCAAACGGTATCAAGAGCCCAACTTGCTGCACTATCTAAGAGTACCTTCCCATGTTCTCTTCTTGACTAACAAAGCCTCCATGTCTCTCCCATCCTTTTGAGGATCTTCTTCAGCAAAATTTCATTCATAAAACACAAGACAACATAACTTTAACATTGAAAGTGCAGTGCTGCTCTTTTAAAAATATTATTTTGATTTGTAGAGCAATGTGAATGATTATAGTCTGACACTAACAAGATTGTGAATCTCATTTTCAATGTTATGAGTTAGGAAAAATGCAAGGCTTTTCTTGAATGTGCAGTGTTTTGTATGCTCAACATTGCTTTCATCAAAATATGTACTGTTGATTCATTCATTACATTTCTTGTCTGTACTTAACTCAAAAGCAAGAAAAAGAAAATCAAGTGCTTGTCTTTCCTTGAGTTAATTTCCCTTAACATGTATTCAAAATAAGCATTCCAATGTAGTATCATGTAAAATAGCTATGGGATTTGATGATTATAGGAAAGTTGGTGTGGGTGAGAAATGCATCATTTATTAGATTGCAAGTAGCAATGTATAAGAGAAAGGCAAGGTATTATAAACAAGAAGCTGTAAATAAGCACTTTTTTCCCTTTCTGTAACTTGAATACAAATACTTGCATTATGTGGACATATTCATAAATTTTGATGATAACTTAGTGAAACAGGACCATAAATATGGAAACTAGGCATATTATTAAACGTATATGATTTTACAATGAATGCTTATTATTTTTAAAAGTCTGTGTTCCTATGGCTTTTACTTAGAGAAATCAATCTTCCGGTACTATGAATAGCCGAATCATATTTTTTCCTCTAGCTAATAACAGTAACTTCCAAAATTGAAGATTGAACCACAGCGGTCAAACTTAACAACATTTTGATCAAAACTGGTGACTAAAAGGCACATGAAACCTGTGATACAGTTTCACAAAACCTTATTTGAAATCTTATTCAGATTAACATGGGCACTGTCACATGTGCTGAAAATTGGTTGAGAGACCATAAAGAAAATGAACTGTTATTCTGTAATAAGCTGACTTGTGTGGAGTGATTCAGTGGGGGTGCTGTTACAAGGTTTTTATTTAAACTTATTATTAATAACCCTTATAATGGGTAAAGATCATATTAATTACACTCACAAATGGTACTGAATCGAGATCTTGGTGATGCTGGAGAAATACAGTGGCACAAAGAGAGGTCAGGCACACATGGAAAAAGTAAAGCATTTCTCAGCTGAGAAAGATGAAAGCAAATATATCTCATACACATCTCAGCACAAATTCGAAATACAAAGTATGAGTTCAAGAGAAATATTTGTAAAATGCTAATACTTAGAACGAAAGCTAGAGAAAAATTTAGCTGGAAATATTCTGCTATATTTATAGCAAATAATATTTTGCTATATTTATAGCAAAAAAATCTTATATGCTTTTAAAGTTGCATGCCCAGAGACTTCTCACCAAGAGAACAAGAGAAGTAATCATCTTTTTTTTCTGTATAAAGCATTGACGAGGGAGTACCAGAATCCTGCATGCAGTCCTGAATGTCCCAGTACCAGAAGGATGTTGACAAATTGGACAGATTTCAGAGAAGCACAACAAAAATGATTAAGGGGCTGGTGCAATTGACTTATGAGGACGGGTTAAAGGAACCAATTATGTATTGCTTACCCAAACTAGATGAGCAGCAGAGTGGGGAGGAGAGACAAGAAAACCATGTATGATTACTTGAAGAGTGTAAATACCAAAGTAGTAGATGAATTGTTTAGATTGGTCCAAGGTGGCAATAACTTTGAGATATAGGTAATAAAATAAATAAAGAAGAATTTGGTAGATTATGAAAACATAATTTGGAGTGATGTCATTTGTCAAATAAAGGAAGCAATTTTGAGGAATTGGTAAACTGCATTGCTTTATTATTATTCTTTTTTTCAAAATGCAAAAAGGAACTGCTTATTCACTATTGGGAAAACTTTTAGATGAGAACCAGGAAAAGGAAAGAAAACCCAGTAGTTTACTTCAATTTAGAATGTGAAGAGCTTCATATGTAGTTTAAATTAAATATAACACATTCCAATAAAGGTCAGAGTGAATATTAAATGAAGCTGTCCTAAAAATAGGACCATTCCTATTTTCACAGCTCTTCTTAGCATTACATGTACTCTTAGCCATATATTTTATAGTAGGGTAATCTTAGCTTGGTCAGTATTTATAAGAGCTTTCTAATGTTTTCTTTTACTAAAATATTCCTCTCATGAAACTATTGTCCTCATAATAATGCTGATGGGACAATGCTCACTATCAAATTGATGAAAGAACTAAGAAGAGTTCTTATTTGTCCTTTATTACTATTTTTCCTGTCATGTCCTTCTGAAACATGGCTCAGTTTGGAAGAAAAAAGAACAAATGGAATGAAGTGGCCACTTTAAGTTATATAAGCATGGAAGTGAGGGAAGGGATACTACAAAGCACCCTATCTTAGAAGCCAAGCAAAAGAAAAGATTTCTTCTAGTGTCAAGGAGGAACATAAATGCCTTTAAAAACACTAATGGTAGAAAAAAAATGTAAGTGAACTGAAGGCCTATTAGGATATCCTGCTTTCTCTGTCTTAGTAGGAGAGTAATTTTCCCATGCTAGAGGATGCAGTATGTGAGGTAGAGAAATGCAGAAGGAGAATCTCATTAACATGAGCTCTCTCCACTTCTCCATGCAATTGGAAACTGCCTGCTGTCAGGCTGCTGAGAAGCCAACATATGCAGGCTTCCCGGGCGTGCATGCTGCAGAAGGCTGAGTGTAATTATTTCTGGATAGGATCCTGTGTATGATTCCATGATAATACTGACTTATAGTGTCTCTTTATTTGAACTGATATTTCCTGTACTTATAATTTAAGCTTCTAACAGTGAGGTATCACTTTGGAGTTGCATATAGATATTTTATCTTAAGATAGATAGTGAATGTTGAATTCTGGTGCATTTACTGTACCGACTGGAAGAAAGAAAGAAAAAGAAATCCCAACTTTTTTTTTTTTTTTTAAAGGTTGTTGTTGTTGTGTATAGCCAGTACATATGTGATGGTTTGTGGTCAGTTATACCCATTTGTTTTATTTGTACTATCTTTAAATTTCTATTAGTTGTGTTTTACACCAAAACTCTCCCCATAAATTTAGTTTCAAGATGACAAAGTGTTACATGGTACCTTCTTATTCTGCTGTAAGAGATACCAAATGTTTTTCTTTATTGTTATTATTTGTTAAAAACAATCAGTTTTAAAAACTGCATTGTCCTAATAAAAGTCAATGAATAATGTTTACTAGACAGTTTCATTAAGTGGAGAAGATGCTGTAAGATTTCAGTATCTATTTTTTTCATTTTGTAAATGGTTATAATTTCTGTTTTTACTTTAGCAAACTCTTCAGCCCAGAGATTTAATCATTTCTGTCTTAAAAAGTGATAGAGAAGAGATTACACAGGTAGACTGTGCTGTAAGCAAACATTTATAATTGTTAAACTGCTTTACTTGTGTTACTGTCTTAGGGATTTGGTAGAAAAATTACCTTATTTTTGCACAAAAAATTAAAGAAAGGTGCAATCATTGACTTTGTCTTGCAAGACTAATTATAAACTTTTCTAACATGAAACATTTCTGCTGTAACTATTTGCAAATTTAAAAATTCCAATGTGGAGAGAGGAGAGGGTTGATTTTTGTTTCCGGTTTTATGATTACTTTATTCTAAGCATTAAAAAATTCTTCTAATAATTTAAAGGAATGATGAATTTTGGATTATTCTGTGTATAGTGCTTATACCCAGGTTCTAGAATGTTTAACTGCAAAGCATTTTTATTATTCTAATTTATACAATAACCAGAAATTTGTTTTAAGTAATATCAAGTAGTTTTTTAAAGAATTAATCATTTCTTTTTATTTTCTAGTCTGGCATGGCTTCATGTGGAATCCTAGTCTTAACCCTTCACTTTCCATATTAAACTTTTTATTTAGTTTATACTTTAAATTATTTTGAGCCTAGGTTTATTACTACAAACCTTCCTGAAGTGATTATGCAATTATTTTTTCTTTCTGTGTCGTTTGTGCTTCCTTTTCGTCTGTTTGAAAGCATAGGGCAAGTCCAGCCAGGACTGAGGGGGCCACATGAAGGAAACTAAGAATTATGCAATGAGATTGTATGAGTGAATTGTCTAGATCTTTTCAAATTCAAGACATCATTGCATAAGACCTGAATTTTCTTTGGGTATGAGAACATTATTATTATCATTGTGCAATATTTATAATGTCTATTTTGTGAATTTTATTCATTTTTGAGTCAGTTAACAATTGTTATCGTCTTAGAAAGATAAGCACTTGCTTCTTGAATTGTAAAATGATAAAGCTTGATGTGATCTCACCAGGTTGACTAAGGCTATCTTTTTTCTCTTGGCCAATATTGTCTTGCTTTCCTTGCATGACAAAGACAATGTTCCATTTTAATTCCAACTAAACAAAGGGTAATCTATCAAGGGATGGGGATTTGAAAAAAATTTTTATGAGCACTTTAATATTTGGATGCTAACTACTTTGAATATCCCATTAAAAGCAATGAAAGATTTATCTTTTAATACATTTCTGGGGCTCAGTGGAAATACTTAGACATTCCAGTGTTTTACCCTGTAGTGCATTAACACATTTATATTCCAGATAAACGTCTCAGCAATGACTGTTTTTAGGCCCACTTTAGGAAGGGCATATTTTGCATATAAAATATTATGATACAGTGACAGAATATTATAGCATTTAGTGAATGATTTAGTGAATACTCTCCCAAGTGTTTTTAGGATGCCAAGTGTAGCTAAATTACATTATGTACATTTGGCTTACTTATACAAAATGTATTTATTTATAGAAAAAGTAGTTATTTGAGATGATTCTTTAACATATGTGAATAACTTCCATTGATTTTTTTTCCAAGGAATAAGAAATATTTAAGTTGATATGAATGTGAGAGTTTTTGACAATGGTGAGCTTTGTTGCTTAACACTTCCTTTGTGGATTTATAAATGATGTCTTGTGTTCTAAAGATGTGCACAATGCAGAAAAAATGCTTGAGGCAGTCAACGTATATTATTACAGGTACAGATACTAAATTGCTCTGACACTAATTAAGGCATAAATAACGGTATACCTAACCAAAGACAAGCAAAACATTTGTTTAGTCATTAAACTAAAACTTATTTATTTGCAAGTTCAAAGTTCATCTACTTAAAACAAGCCAGGTCAGACAGAGAAAACAAGCAACTAAACAGAGCCACAGTGTCCAGCTTTGCATCATTCTGAGGACTTTGAACTCCCATTGAAGGTGTACGGTCTTGAAGCATGTGGAAATAGGAATTGGCATGTTCAACAGGACGAACTCTTGTCTTTGAGCTTTTTATTTTCCATAAGTGTATACCAGACTCTGTTTACACATCTTCCTCTCTTTGGTCTCGGTCAGTTTTGAGTTTTCAAGGGAAGGATCAGCCTAGTTTCTGTTCATATTAGGAGCACCTTCAGGAATTCAATTAGTCACCTTGCTGAAAGGTACATATTTTAGAAAAAAGAACGAGAGAAGCCGCCTCCAGTGGATTGGTAGCTTTAGAATCTTTTCGGAGTACAAGGGGAACAGTTCCAAAGATTTGGGATATGAATGTGAAAGTTGGCCAAATGCAAAATAGTAGTTACTGTATAACTCAATAATCCAATGCATTGTATCACATATAAGATAGGCTGGAATTTTTAGCACTTCATATGAGCATTGAAGTAAAACTAGGAATCACTGGTGATATGGTTTGGCTCTGTGTCCCAACCCAAATATCATGTTGAACCCAGTGTGGGAGGAGGGGCCTTGTGGGAGGTGGTTGAATCTTGGGGATGAACTTCTCCCTTGCTTTTCTCATGATAGAATTCTCATGAGATCTGGTTGTTTGATAACACTTCCCTCTTTGCTCCCCCTTTTCCACTTCTCCATGTTAAGAAGGTACTTGCTTCTACTTCTTTCTTCTGCCATGATTGTAAGTTTCCTGAGGCCTCCCCAGCTACACTTTCTGTGCAGTCTGTGGAACCGTGAGTCATTTAAAACTGTTTTCTACATAAATTACCAAGTCTTAGTTAGTTGTTTATAGCAGTGTGACATGGACTAATACAACTGGTAAATGACTAAACATTTATGTTTATTGGGCGTTGCCACTTACTAGCAGTTACCATGGGCAATTTTCCTATCCTATCTATGTTTCAGTTTTCTCATCAGTAAATGAAATAAAAATATGATCTTCTCTTAGGGTAGTTGTGAGGTTTAAATGTATAAAATGTTTAGAGCAATGCCTGACTAGTGATTAATTCCTAGTAAGTTGTTATTACTTTGATTACTACAATCTTATTGAGCTCTGAGAATACAATTATTTTCTATTTCAATTCTGCTTTTCCCCCTTATTGATTCTACAGTTGTGCTTCGTGGTAATGTAAAGGTCCTCTTTTGGATTCATTTATTTGATCAGTTTTGATGGCAAATTCTCTATGTGTGAAAGGGTAGGGATAATGGGAAGATAAAATCCATGGTCACTTCTCTCAGGCATCTTACAATCTTGTAAGGGAGACATACGTGAAAACAAACACTTTCAATACAATATGTGAAGAACTCTAATGGGGGCCTATGAGTCATACATTGGATGTCATCCCTACAAATGCTTGGGAGAACCTTCTCTTTTGCAGAGAAGGTATGAGTTTACTTTTAAGATAAGAAGGAAATGAAAAATTTAAGGCATAAAGATATGAGAAGATCTGGATTTTCTGGGAAATGCTGGTATATGTAAAACTCAAGGGGTATTAATGGAAAATGAAGTTGGACTGATATAAAGAATCTAGATTCTGCAAGCCATATGTTGCAGATTAAATGTGTTCCGCAAACGTCTATGTGTTGGAAACTGAATCATGCAGGAGTATTGAGAGAAGGGACACTTAAGTGTTGATTAGGTCATAAGAATTCTGCCTTCATGAAGGGATTAATGCTGTTATCTCAGGAGGGAATTATTTAACTTGGGAGTGGGTTCCTGATAAAAAGTACGAGTGGCCCCATTTTCTCTCTCTGTCTCTTTTGTTCGGTTACCATGTAATGCATTCCATTACGGGATGACTCTTGCCTTATGCCAGTGTCATGCCCTTGGACTTCCCAGCCTCCAGAACCATAAGCCAAAATAAATTATTCTTTATAAATAACCCAGTCTCTGGTACTCTGTTATAGCAGCAGAAAATAAACTAAGACACCATATAAAGGAGTTTATTTTGTATTTTGACAAATAGGCAGTAGGAAGCAATTTATGAACCTTGAACTGGGAAATAAAACTGATTACAATTTTATAAAAATCACTCTGGCTACACATAGAGAATGGATGGAGAATGAGAAGTTGATTGGAAAAATAGGTGACCTAGGAGAATGTTGCAGACATTTGGAGAAAAGATAAGTACATAGATTAAGGCAGTAGCAGTAGGGATATGGGGAAGAAGGATGAATACAGGGAATATTTTACAGAAATTATGATAACTCAGAAATGGACTAGCTGTGAAAGATAAAGGAAAGGAGAGGAATATAACTTGATTCCTAGATTTTAAGTTTGAGCATTAGGAGTGGCAATAGACGCTATGGAGGCAGAGTAATTATTAGAAACTCTAAATATCTCATCTTGGTTTTCTCATCTATGTGCCGCACCAGGCAAGGTAAGAACTTCAAGAACCTAAGAACTTTTTCCTACTCCTGTTAAAATACATACAATATATACTTTTCTCCTAATAAAGAAATTAATTTTTAATTAAAGCAATATATTTATATGATTCAAATAAATCAAATGATCTGTAAAGGCGTATAAGTACAGGAATCTCTTGACATCACCTTTCCCCATGCCTAGTCTCTCTTCCTAGAAGGAATCACTTTCAGTGGTTTTTCTAAACATATCGATTACACTTTTATTTCTTGATTTCTCAATTTTGGAAGTTATTTATTGACTTCTCATTATGACAGTTGAGAAATGTGCTCTCTTCCAAGCTATTTCTACTCTCCTCTGCTTATTTTCTTTTCAATTTCCTCCAACCTTTCAATGTATTCTTTTCTTTTCCCTTCTCTTCCATCTTTTCTCCCCTCATCTCCTCTTCTTCCATTCTCCTCTCCTCTCCTCGCCCCTCTTTTCTTTTTGCTTTTCTTTTCTTTTCAACATAGTTTTGCTCTGTCACCCAGGTTAGAGTACAGTGCTGCCATCATAGCTCACCGCAGCCTTGAACTTCTGGGCTCAAGTACTCCTCCTGCCCCAGCTTCTCAAGCATCTGGGACTACAGGCATATGCCACCATGCCAGGTACAGCTGAACCATTTTGATTTCTCACCTATAGTGTACAAGGTTTCAATTTCTCCACATCCTTGCCAACATTTCTCTTGTTTTTCTTTGATAATAGCTATCCTAACAGGTATGAGGTGATATCTCATCGTGGTTTTCATTAACATTTATCTGATGATTAGTACCTTGAATATATTTTCTGTAGGCCATTTTATGTCTTCTTTGGAATGCCTATTTAAGTGTTCTGCTTATCTTTAATTGGGTTATCAGTCTTTAAAAAATTTTTTTTGCTATTGCATTGTAAGAGTTTCTTACATATTTTGGAAATTAACCCTGTAACAGGTATATGAGGTATATGTTTGCAAATATTTTCTCTTGTTCTGTGGTTTGCCTTTTCACTCTGTTGATTGTTTGCTTTGCTATGTAGAAGCTTTTTAGTTTGATGTAGTCCCATTTGTCTATCTTTACTTTTGTTGCTTGTGGTTTTGGGGTCATATCCATGAAAACATTGCCAAGATCAATATCATGAAGTTTTTTCTCTAATTTTTTCCCAAAAGTTTTATAGTTTCAGGTCTTATGTTGAAATATTTAATCCATTTATAGTTGACTTTCGTGTATGGTGTAAGATAAGGATCCAAGTTTTGCATGTGGAGATCCAGTTTTCTCAATATTATTTGTTGAAGAGACTATCTTTCCCCTACTGAGTATTCTTGGCACCCTTGTTGAAGATCAGTGTATATATGTATGCACAGATTTATTCCTGGGATCTCTATTTGGTTCCGTTGCTCTATAGGTCTGTCTTTATGCTAGTACTATACTACTTTGTTTTTTATTTTTGAGATGGTGTCTTACTCTGCCACCCAGACTAGAGTGTAGTGATGCAATGTCAGCTCACTGCAACCTGAGCCTCCTGGGTTCAAGTGATTCTCTTGCCTCAGTGTCCCAAGTAGCTGGGACTACAGGCACACCTTACATGCCCAGCTAATTTCTGTACTTTTAGTAGAGATGGAGTTTCCTCATGTTGGGCAGGCTGGTCTCAAACTTCTGACCTCCTCAGGTGATCCGCTCGCCTTGGCCTCCCAAAGTACTGTGATTATAGGTATGAGCCAGTGTGCCTGGCCAACCTACTACCCCTGGCCATATACTACTTTAATTACTATAGCTTTGCAATGTATTTTGAAATCAGGAATTATGATGTCTTGAGCTTTCTCTTCTTTCTCAAAATGTTTTTGACTATTCAAGGCCTTTTGTGGTTCCACGTGAATTTAGAATTGTGTTTTAGTTTTTATTTTTATTTATTTATTTATTTATTTATTTATTTATTTTGAGATGGAGTCTGGCTCTGTTGCCTAGGCTGGAGTACAGTCGTGTAATTTCAGCTCACTGCAACCTCTGTCTCCTGGGTTCCAGCAATTCTCCTGCCTCAGTCTCCCAAGTAGCTGGGATTATAGACACCTGCCACCATGCCTGGCCTACAATTGTGTTTTATATTTCTGTAAGAAATGGGTATTGGAATTTTGATGGAGAACATATTGAATCTATAGATAGCTTTGATACCCATCCCTTATTTTAATCCTATTGCTTCTGAATATTTTCTACCACTGTATGAAAATTATGATTATTTTAGCATGAGAACTGGTTTTATCATCATGCAACAAGCAGCATTTCATTTCTGAATGTTTTAGAATGTATTAATTGAACACTTGTCATTTACTATTTTCTAACATATTCTGCCTTTCTTGAAGAATGCATAAAGTACAGAGTATAAAGAACATCTATCAAGATTGGTTCAGCAGCCTTTGGCTATGAAAGTCTCAAGGAATGACTAATAATCGGTTTTGATTAGTGAGAAGAGAGAAGCAGGAGTAAATCAGCTACCACACATGTGACTTGACCTAGGATTAAGAGTTCCAGTTTTTCCCATGTGAATGACTTTGTTTTTTTTTTTTTAAATGCTATTGAAGAAGAATAAATAGTATATGAAGACTTCAAAAGTTTTAAATCCTTGAAAACTTTATAAAATGGAGAAAAATTTGCTCATATAAAAAGGAATTATACTGAAACTAAAAATATGTACTGCTGCAAAGATTGCAAACTTGTTCAATAATGGTTCATGTAAAACAAACAAACAAACAAACAAACCAAACTGTGCATAACTTACCTATGTTGAGAAGACAAGGGTTTTAAAGGATTTTGATATTCTTTTCTCTCATCACAAATTGGTAGCTGATAACATTTGGTTCTTTGAAAATGTCCTTATGTTGACTGGTTTCTTTCTTTCTTTCTTTCTTTCTTTCTTTCTTTCTTTCTTTCTTTCTTTTCTTTAAGTTCTAGGATACATGTGCAGAACATGCAGGGTGCAGATTTGTTACATAGGTATGTGGCATGGTGGCTTGCTACACCTGTCCACCTGTCATCTAGGTTTTAAGCCCCACATGCATTAGGTATTTGTCCTAATGCTCTCCCTCCCCTTGCCCCCCACCCCTCAACAGGCCCCAGTATGTGATGTTTCCCTCCTTGTGTCCATGTGTTCTCATTGTTCAACTCCCACTTATGATTGAGAATATGCAGTGTTTGATTTTCTGTTCCTGTATTAGTTTGCTGAGAATGATGGCTTCCAGTTTCATCCATGTCCCTGCAAAGGACATGAACACATTCTTTTTTATGGTTGCATAGTATTCCATGGTGTATATGTGCCACATTTTCTTTATCGAGTCTATCATTGATGGGCATTTGAGTTGGTTCCAAGTCTTTGCTGCTGTGAACAGTGCTGCAATAAACATACGTATGCATGTGTCTTTATAGTAGAATAATTTATAATCCTTTGGTTATATATCCAGTAATGGGATTGCTGGGTCAAATGGTATTTCTAGTTCTAGATCCTTGAGGAATTGCCACACTGTCTTCCACAACGAATGAACTAATTTAAACTCCCACAAACAGTGTAAAAGTGTCCTATTTCTCCCAAGCCTCCCCAGCATCTGTTTCCTGACTTTAATAATCATTCTAACTGGCATGAGCTGGTATCTCATCATGGTTTTGATTTTCATTTCTCTAATGACCAGTGATGATGAGGGTTTTTTCAAATGTTTGTTGGCCACAGAAATGTCTTCTTTTGAGAAGTGTCTGTTCATATCTTTCACCCACTTTTTTTTTTTATTTTTTGAAAGAAAGAAAAAGAGAGGAAAGAAAGTGAGAGTGAGAGAAAGAAAGAAAAAGAATGTATGAGAGAAAGAAAGAGGAAGAAAAAGAGGGAGAGAGAACAGGATTCTTGTTCTACTGCCCAGGCTAGAATGCAGTGTAAAAATGGGTATTAAAAACCTCTATTATGCCAATAATTGTGTTTAACAATGGA
>CAUYLG010055012.1:0-16843 GCA_963573385.1 Cacajao melanocephalus
TCCGGACATGGCGATTGGTCCAGTCTTGGCGGGCTAAGGCTGAGCTGTGATTGGCTGCTCAGTGTTACTAGGCAGACTGGTGTTAGGCGGCCTCCCGGATGCGGGAGTTAAGATGGAGGGGTGGGAGTTTTCTACCAAACAACTATGACCTCTGCTGGGAATTTTCACTGAATTTGCAGTGAACAGAGAGAGTTTTAGTTCCATCACAACCTAAAAACAAGAAAATCTGACACCAACACTAAAATCCATCTACAAATGACCACTGTTTAAAGCAAGCAATATAAACAAGTAACTTTCTTTAAAATGTATTTTAATGCTAAGATTGAGAGTAAGGATTTACTTCACATGAAAGCTTGCAGCATAATTCTAGGAAAGTAGTTTAATCTGTATTTTTAGGTATAAAAAAAGTCATGACTGTTCTTTGAATTAAACATTACAGAGAAATATTTAAAGAAGATGAGAGACATTGGATTAAATTATATTTTTTCTCTGCTCAGCTCAAAGCCTCATTCAGGTCAGAGGCTACATGGCATTCTAGACATGTCACTGGGGTTTCTTTGTTTTGTTTTGTTTTGGTTTTGCTAGGTATTCCTTCCCTCATTCCTACCTCAGATTTAATAAAATTTTAGGTAGCAATAATAGAGATCTACCTCTTCTTCCATGGGTAGAGAAGTTACGTATTCCTTAAATATTTGTTGGTGATCACTACTTGAAGATTTTATGCTTAAATCTTGCTATAGATCAATTTGAGTAGTCATTCTACTGCGGTAATACACTCAATAAAAATAAGACTGTCTAGGCATAGTGATTGCATTTAAAATCCCTCTTTTATTAGATTTAAAAGTTTAGGATGGGACTACATAAAGTAAGATCTGGTATGGGCTCTCTGTGTAATACTGTTATACACATGTAGTAAAACATCTTTGATAGGCCCACGTAACTATTTTATCTGTAACATAGCTTAGGTGCTCAATCACACACTAAAACTTTGAAGTGATAAGATTAAGTACATCATGAAAAACACAAGCTTAACAACAACAAAAGGAGCAAGTACAGCAAAGAATATCAAGTATCATTTTTACAATGTAAAATCACAAATTTTTAAAAACTCCTTCATTTTTCAAATTTTAAACAATGAACATTTAAAATTTTATAATCAAAACTTAGACGTCTATTTAAAATATATAGATATAACATTATCAATTGAAAAAAAGTAACCATTTAAGCAAAATTTTACACTTAAATCCGAAAGAAGGCCAAGGGTGGGAGGAAAGAAGAAATTCTGTTAATGTCTTGTTTCTTGTTTTTTTTCATTATATGGTGATGAAGCTGTGCTCTGCCCAGTCCCAAGTCTTCCTAAAAGCTGGAGTTAAAATAAGTCTTCTGTGCTCCTAATTAAATTTAACCACACATTCTAGTGGTCAGAATCACAAAGGTGTCTCAGGAAGCAGCTGCTTTAATCAAGTCAACAAAAACTGAGTAATGTCTTCATCTCACAACCAGGGCTGTGTCCAGACAGTACCTTTGAGTAAGAGATCATTCAAGCAGTCTTCCTTCAGTAACAAGATCTATGCCCAGAAATTTGATGCCTACTTCTTAGACCTTGAAGAGACTAGTATTTTTGGTGTCCTCAAAGTTAATATCCTATTTAGCCCCAG
The DNA here is from genome assembly GCA_963573385.1 of Cacajao melanocephalus. Lineage (NCBI taxonomy): Eukaryota > Metazoa > Chordata > Mammalia > Primates > Pitheciidae > Cacajao > Cacajao melanocephalus. The sequence continues at coordinate 1,659 of CAUYLG010055012.1, forward strand.
TCTTAGAAATAATCATATTATATTTACTCTCCAGTCACTTAGAAAATTAATGGCTTGAACTAGAACCAGATCCAAAACTCAGATTTCCTCAAGAAGCCCATTTCCCATTGGGAAATATCTTGACTGATTCTCTCCCTCACTACTAAAACGTCACCAAAAGATGAAGCACCTTCCCCATTCCTCTACACACACACACACACACACACACACACACACACACACTCCATCACACCTCAAAAGAATATAGATGTTTTGACTTTCCTTAGAAAGTCTCAAGGCTAGTCACCATCAATTAGAAAGCATCTTGAAGGTAAATAGAAGAGACTATCAATCTGTATAACTCTGATGAATTTTGCAAAGTGTTGATTGTCTTTTAAGTGTGTAATAGAGTGACAAAAGTGAATAATCTGTTTCATGTAAAGAAGTCTCAGCATGACAATTTTCCCATGGGATAAAATAATCAAGGAAAGAAAATACTTTCTAAACTGTATTAGACGACTTTTGCAATTAGATCACATCTCCTTCAGGCACCACTGAGTACTCCCCTACACAAAAGAATTTGGTATCTGTTCTTGTGGGTAGTTACTTGAGAGAGGAAATTAAACATTTCTAGAAAAGAGAATCAAAGGGGCAAGGGTTATAAGAATGGCAAAGAAGAATGAAGGAAATGTCCTAGAGAGCAATAGAGCAGACATCAGAAAAGAGGGTGAAAAATAATGCCCTGAACTTTTCGGGGGTAGAAGAAAGCAAGACTAAGAGGGAAAAGCCGCTAGCGGGGGCAGGAAGTGGTGTTTTCTGCTTCCTGGAAGAGAAAGACGTTACAAAAACTAAAAAAAAAAAGAAAAAAAAAATTAAATCCTGATACGGTTTACCTGCTAAAAATAAGGACTTGTTAGAAAAAGTCAACTGCTACTTAAATGAGCAAGAAAGGATTCTGCCAGAAGCCAGCATTCCAGCAGCATCCTTCTGAGAATTGAATCATAACAGCTAACATTTATTGAACCCTTGCAGTGTGCCAGGCACAGTTCTAAACATTTTATATGTATTAACACACTTAATCCTCATAATAACTCTATGAGCAACTGAAGCCAAAGCAAATCTGGGAAGAGAGTACAGGGTGGAAGGCAGAAAATCTCTCCTGGCCCCTCAAAGATTATGACGGCTCTGTTGTCATTCCCAACATTGAACTCCATGAGCCTGGACATTGCGGGATTCTTCATCACTTCCTGTAGGCTGCAAGTCCAACGTTTTGTATTCAAAACAAAAACAACTCATTAATGAAGACAGTTAAACAAGGAGTGCTGTAATATCTACTGTATTTTCCAGAAGATAACCAAAGTCAAGTATGATACCAGGGATGATTCTAACAAAGACTAACATTAATGTTCAATTAAACAATGACTGCTGCAACCTTATGTTTAGAGGAAAAAAAAAAAAAAAGATTTTTAGCCAAAGTAACAACAAACAGGAAGACAGAGCCACATCTCTGAGAATGTTGTCTAATGATAGTTTGCTTTGACCTTTTTGGGGTGGGGGGTAGAGGATTTCAGTTTTAATGGAACTATTCAGTTTAAAAAATAAGAGGGAAATTGAAAGATATTTTTAAATGACATTAGAAAATACAAACTACAGAGACGTTCATCATACTTGTTTTCACCACTGGTGATTTTTGAGTTTCTACTTAGACCGAGAAATATACAAAGAAAATGTGTTAAAACCTAATTTTGCTAGTAAAAACAAACAAAAAAAAGTTCAGACACTTCACAAAAGGTGCCTATACTCTTTATTTCAATTTCCTGCAAAATAATTTCTCTCTGCTCTCTCAGCAGTATTCTTTGCCCCTTTAAATTTCCAAACTCTGTTCTGAAGCTGTTTTATGATTGTTTTCAAAGGCTTCTGGTAAAGTATTGGAGAATATATTTGTGTGTATGTGCACACACATACGCAAGTGCATTCATGTGTATTTTTAACAGTAAAAATAAGAAACTACCTTTCCATTTGGGTTAGAACTGAGATGAAATGAGGAATGGCCGCCACCAAGCAGAAAATGTGCTCACTTTATGTGTGCCAGTTAATTACGACACTTCAGAGGCGTTTCCGAAAGGATAAGGCAAGCTGCATAAATTTAGCTGTAATCCAGGCAGGCAAAACTAATTTGCAGGGGATGGCCTTATCTAGCCGCTGCAGCTTTCTCAGAAAATTAACCTTGGATATTTGGGCCCAATTCAGAAAGTGTTTGATTTTTTTTTCTTTCCCTGCTCAGCATAAGAGAATTTTTGAATTCAATACAATACCTGACTTTTAAGAGGCACGATGAACGCTGTCGGCAGTTCAGAGTTATTACTGACAAGCAAAAATATATTTTTTATATATACATATAGATGATTGTCCTTCATGCCCATTATCCTGCCTTCTTACATGTGCATCAGAGTGTTTATCAGTGCAGGTATAAGGGGTTTCTCGGATTAAGAGAAGGGTGCAACTCGTTTTTAATGTACTTAGAAAAATTCATCAAAGTTCATTGCAGAATAAGTCATGCATACTGACTTGTTCATTCCAGTGGAAATGAAGAAATCCCCATAAAAATAGAAGTTTAATGAAATGTTAGAGCCAAGTCTTGCCTGTCATTGCAGTTATCACTGATTTAGACCCTTCCTGGATCTTCCACTATTAATTAATCTCACACTGCACAGTTACAACTTTCCCATATCGTTTATCATGCGTTCATTCATTCCATCAATATTTACTGAAGTCAGTGTGATTTTCGTATGTTTTTTCATTTAATCCTCCTGTTATCCCTGTTTGTATTTCACTAGTTTTACCAGCACAAGAGGTAAAGATTTTATATATGTGATTTTGTACGTCAATCCACTTCAAAATTTCTCAAAGCAATGACAGTATGACAGTAAGCATCAATGGAGCTCTCCTGTTTGGATATAAGATTGAAGGTTTTTTTTTCCAAAATCTAATTTTAACTTTCTTTGACTACTTTCTTTATAATACAAATATTACTGGTTTCCATCTTTTCAAATTTTAAATTGCAAGGTGAATTTATATCAACCAGCTTTAGTAATGTATCCATAAAAAGCCCCACATGACCATTGATAGTGGCTGAGCTGAACTTTAAAGAAAAAGTTTTTTTAATATCCCATCTACAATATAATTACTGTTTCACTTATTTGAAACCATAGGAGTTACTTATTTTAAAGTGCCACGAACTCGATTGGCAATAAGTGTTCTTGAGGATGTCACAATTAGGCAGAAAGGAACATATTTGTAATAATAAAAGTGCCATTTTAAAACATAGATTGCACACCGAATCATGAAATGTGAAATAATGACTCCCATTTGGATCTAAATTTTCCTCATGCTTGTTCAATCACCAGGTCTAAATGTTATGGCTATTTATAGTTACACCCTAGGGTGGAAGGGGGAGGGAATTAGATGTCATAAAGAATCATACATAATACATAAAGACTTAAACTACATTTTATGAGAACTGAAAAATTTAAGAAACTCTGGCTGAAATATGGAAATGTGGTGCCAAGCAGAACTTCCTCTTACACAATAACATTAGTAAAGATTTAACAGACACAAACACAGTAAACCCTCAAACCATCATGGTGTTATCTGCATTTCTGCTAACATATCATTTATTTTAATGAATAATTTGAATAAATACACTGAGGCTAAGTTTGAAGGTCACCGGAAAAAAGACATCATCATAGATGCCAATGCATTAAATATCAGCTATGTGGGGAATCAGTCACAAAGTAACTAAACAGATGCGTGACAAAATACTCTTACCTACCAATAAACGGTTTTATGATTTCCTTTTAAAAGGTATTTTCTACTTCAACCAATTTCTGAAAAATTAGCCCGATTATGAAGAGTTCCAATTCACTTTAACAACACAAAACAGAAGAGAATCCTGTAACTGCTCCCACCTGGCAGCAATTGTTCACAGTACTGTAGATATGTCAAGATCAGGGACTCTATAAATCACTGTAATTCTCCAGGGTCAAATGCAGTGTCTGTAACACGGAGGACACACAATAAGTTCTGGCCAAATGAATATATGATTGAATAAATGCATGAATGGTGGATAAATGAATGAATTAATGAATGAGTATATAGACTGGCAAAAAACATTAAATTATTTAATTTTCAAGGGGAGCTCTAAGCTCTATCATCTCAGTACTCCAAGAAGCTCTGGGGATTCCCTGCTGTTGTCTTAAGGGTAAAAGACTTAAAATCACTGTCACTAGTTCTTCCTGCCCCTTTAATCCCCACCTCTGCCCATTTCTTCTACCCCATATATACATTTCTCATCCAATTTCAGCAATTCTAATTTTAAAAGTTTAAAAATATGGTAATATATTGAAAAAAGAGTTCAAACAGTTCAAGTAACAGTTTGATGCACCTGAAAATTTCAAGAAATACTTCTAGTATACAAATGAAGTACATGTGTTTTCTATTTGTTTACCTTTTCTAAAAGGATGCGTTAATCTTATGTCACATGTACTACACAGAATGTGGTTTCTTCATTTTCATTTCTTTGGTTTTAAGGAACAATTATATATACCATCTCACAGTTGAAAAAATAGTTTTGTCTTTTAGCCTACATTTTCTGAATTATTCTAAAGGCATCTCTTAAAATTTACCAATTCCTAACTAAAACTAATCTTACAGCTCTTCCCTAGACTATGATGCATTTTCAGGAATTTACTAAACAAATCTGTCTTTCATTAAGACAACCTACTCCTTCTATTCCATCAGTATTCACAGGTTGCCTACTGGTGTCTTGCATGACACTGGGGGTGTAACTGCTCTCAGAGAGCGAGTGATATTCATTGATTTTCTGAATCCTGGAGAACTTTAATAAATATCATTTTGGAATCCAAGTATATGCAGTATATAGAAAGCAAGTTCTTCAAATATATTTTAAAACTATAAAACCCCAAAGTTTCATCTTTGCTTCACTCGCAGCATAAGTCACAATTTACTGCCAGTTTGATCAACTGTAACCAAACCAGGTACTAGAGGAAAAGCAGACTAACAAATTAGACATCTTTTCACAAGTAGGGTCTGAAACCCATGAATATAAACATAAATTTATGCATTTCAAAGAGAACCATATACTTTAAAAAACCTACCCCTTATCCCTGCGCCGCCTTCTGGAACAAATACATCATTTTATCTCTTTCAAAACTTCAACTATTGCCAATAATTACATTGAGGAAAATAGTTCCAATGTGTCTGATTCTACGTAATACTGACTAGTAGTCTCCAAAAGTGGTACACATTCCTCAAGATGTGTCCAAAAAGATTAGGTTATTAAGGTGCAAGTAAGTCGATATTATAATTCAATGTGTTTTTATGTTTATCAAAACAACTAAACTTCACAAACCACTAAGATACTGATCCTCAGCCCACATGTTAAAAGAACAGTACTGCCAGGCTGGGCGCAGTGGCTCACGCCTATAGTCCCAACACTTTGGGAGGCCGAGGCGGGTGGATCACGAGGTCAAGAGATCGAGACCATCCTGGCCAACACGGTGAAACCCTGTCTCTACTAAAAAATACAAAAATTAGACAGGCCTGGTGGCACGTGCCTGTGGTCCCAGCTACTCAGGAGGCTGAGGCAGAAGAATTGCTTGAACCCAGGAGCTGGAGGTTGCAGCGAGCTGAGATTGCACCACTGCACTCCAGCCTGGTGACAGAATAAGACTCCGTCTCAAAAAAAATAAATAAATAAATAAATAAAGAACAATACTGTCATGTAGTGGTCGAGTGTATTAGTCTGTTTTCACTCTGCTGCTAAAGACATACCCAAGACTGGGAAGAAAAAGGGGTTACATTGGACATACAGTTCCACATGGCTTCAGAGGCCTCAGAATCATGGCGGTAGACAAAAGACACTTCTTATATGATGACAGCAGAGAAAAATGAGGAGGAAGCAAAAGTAGAAACCCCTGATAAACCCATCAGCTCTTGTGAGACTTATTTAACTTATTTACTATCAGGAGAATAGCAAGGGAAAGACCGACCACCATTATTTAATTACCTCCCCCTGGGTCCCTCCCACAACATGTGGGAATTCTGGGAGGTACAATTCAAGTTGAGATTTTGGTGGAGACACAGTTAAACCATATCTTCCTACCCCGGGCCCCTCCAAATCTCATGTCCTCACATTTCAAAACTAAAGTCCACAGTCTGAAGTTTCATCTGAGACAAGGCAAGACCCTTTCACCTATGAGCCTGAAGCAAAAGCAAGCTAGTCACTTTCTAGATACAATGGGGCTACTGGTTTTGGGTAAATACAACTGGTCCAAATGAGAGAAATTAGCTAAAACAAAGGGGTCGCAGGGGCAAGTCTGAAGGCCAGCGGGGTAGCCAAATTCTAAAGCTCCAGAACGATTCCTTTGACTCCAGGTCTTACATCCAGGTCACAGTGATTCAAAAGGTGGGTTCCCATGGTTTGGGGCAGCTCCCCCCCGCCGTGGCTTTGCAGGGCACAGCCTCCCTCCCACCTGCTTTCACAGGCTTGCATTGGGTGTCGGCAGCTTCTCCAGGCACCCAATGAAAGCTGTTGGTGTATCTACCATTCTTGGGTCTGGAGGATGGTGGCCCTCTTCTCACTAGGCAGTGCCCCACTAGGGACTGTGTGGGGGCTCCGACTCCGCATTTCCTGACTGCACTGTCCTAGCAGAGGTTCTCCACGATAGGCCCCTCTCCTGCAGCAAATGTCTACCTGGGGATCCAGGTGTTTTTATACAGCTTCTAAAAATCTAGGGGGAGGTTCCCAAACCTCAACTACTCAATTCTGTGCATTCGCAGGCTCAACACCACATGGAAGCTACCAAGGCTTGGGGCTTCCACCCTCTGAAGCCACAGCCCAAGCTCTACCTTGGCCCCTCTCAGTCATGGTTAGACTGGTTGGGACACAGGGCACCAAGTCCCTAGGCTGCACACAACATGGGGACTCTGGCACCTGCCCACAAAACCACTTTTTCCTCCTATACTGCTGGGTCTGTGATGGGAGGGGCTGCCATGAAGACCTATGACATGCCCTGGAGACATTTTCCTTGTTACTTATGTAAATTTCTTCAGCGAGCTTGAATTTCTCCTCAAAAAATGGGTTTTTCTTTTCTACTGTATTGTCAGGCTACAGATTTTCTTAACTTTTATGCTCTGTTTCTCTTTTAAAATGGAATGCTTTTAACAGCACCCAAGTCACCTTTTAAATGCTTTGATGCATAGAAATTTCTTCTGCTCGATACCCTAAATCATCTCTCTCAAGTTCAAAGTTCCACAAATCTCTAGGGTAGAGGCAAAATGACACCAGTCTCTTTGCTAAAAGATAACAAAGATCACCTTTGCTCCAGTTCCCAACAAGTTTCCCATTTCAGTATGAGACCTCCTCTGCCTGGACTTTATTGCTCGTATCTCTATCAGCATTTTTGTCAAAGCCATTGAACAAGTCTCTAAGGGGTTCCAAACTTTCCCACATTCCTGTCTTCTTCTGAGCCTTCTAGACTGTTCCAACCACTGCCTGATACCCAGTTCCAAAGTTGCTTGCACATTTTCAGGTATCTTTTCAGCAATGCACCACTCTACTGATACCAATTTATTGTACCAGTGCATTTTCATGCTGCTAATAAAAATGTACTCGAGACTGAAAAGGAAAAAAAGGTTTAACTCGACTTAAAGTTCCACAGGGCTGGGGAGACCTCAGAATCATGGCGGGAGGTGAAAGGCACTTCTTACATGGCCACGGCAAAAGAAAAATGAGGAGGAAGCAAAAACAAAAACCCCTGGTAAACCCATCAGATCTCCTAAGACTTATTTACTATCATGAGAATAACATGAAAAAGACTGACCCCCATGATTCAATTACCTCCCCCTGGGGCCCCTCCCAAATCATGTGGGAATTCTGGGAGATACAATTCAAGTTGAGATTTGGGTGGGGACATAGCCAAATCATATCAGTGAAGTATCATAAGAAATCATAGGAGTTCTATCATGTGAAAGGGTGGCAGTACTATCTTCTCTTTTTCATTCCTTTTAGCATATTATGACAAATTACAGTTTACATACACTGTTACACTACAGTTTACATACACTGATTCTGCAGTATAAAACAGTCAACTATCATAATATGGACATAGGGAATTTAAAAACTAATACAATCATCCTCAAATTGAGAATACTACAATTCCAAGTGAACAGTAAAGGCTGGGCCCACACCCCTACTCCCAGTGCAAGCTCTCCATCAGTCATGTTCAAAACCAAAAGTATGCCCACATCTGCCAAAATGTCAGCCTAAAACATCCCGTGTTATAAGACCACTGCAGCGATGGGCTTATATCCACTGTAATCAACTATATTCTGATTAAAAATAAAAAGTGGTTTCTAAAAGATGGCTTAGTTCAATTTTATTATCTTTTTATACTTTCTGTTATTACATACACTGTACATGCAAGAATAGCCCACTCATATAATTTATACATAAATCAATAAATAGCATTAGCCATGCACAGAATTTTTTTTACTGATAGACTCGCATAATATCAGCTTTGGAAACTTCCTACCAGGAGGATTGAACTTTACTCCTACCAGGAGTCCAGACTGAGGGTATTAATGTCCCTTGCTACCTTTATAGGAATCTTGAAACTCTCCTACTTCCACAGAGGAAGATGATTTAAAAAAATGCATAGCTATTAGAGATGAAACACTCCTAATTCTGTTATTCCTGGTAGTATGCCCCTCACTTAGCTTCCTACAATCATAAAGTAAGTTCATGCAAATGTTCTTTTATCATCACTTATCAAAGAACTAGCTCTAATTGGAATGCTACACAGCCATGGAAAAAGAGTGAAATCATGTCCTTTATGGCAACATGGTTGCAGCTGGAGGCCATTATCCTAAGTCAATTAATTCAGACAGAAAATCAAGTAACAAATGTTCTCACTTAGGGAGCTAAACAACGAGTACGCATGGGCATAAAGATAAAAACAACAGGCACTGGGGACCCCAAAAGGTGGAGAGTGGGGCAATGGTTAAAAATCTTCCTATCAGTTACTATGTTCTCTATTTGGGTGATGGGCTCACTAGAAACCCAAACCCCGGCATTACCCAATATTCCAAGTAACAAACCTGCCCGTGTACCCCATGAATCTAATATAAAATAATAATTATTACTAATTGTATGCTTTTTCTCTTATTTAAAACAAGAAAACAAATTAGGTAAAATAGACATTATTCCCCTGTATTTAGCCTTCTATCTGATAGAGAAGAAATTTTGGAAGAAGGCAGACGTTTACTTAACCTTTTTGAAGATTCAGACAAATAAACATTTACTGCCTAAGCAGAGTGGTAAGTTAGCTTCTATTATTTAAAATGTTAATGTGATTACTCTTAGGTTTTGGGTTTGGAGATCTGTGCCATTATGAGGTTGTACATTAGACAGACGGTCAGTGTGAGCCTTTATAATCTAGCCACACACATCCTCTATAGCCCTGGAGGACCTTGTTTTTTTACTTCTGCAGGCCTTAAAAAGACTAGGAGCTGGAATTAATCTCTACTGGAATTTGCAGTAACTCTTTAGGTCTGGAATTTCCCATAGTAACATCTTTTAATTCTGGTTTCATGTTTTTTATTCGAACTTTTCCTTGAACCTATCATTTTGGTCTACATCCTAATTTTCAGATCACAAGCCCAGGCATTTTACTATCTTCTAGATTCATTTCAGCACTCCCAAAGTATTGGAGGAAACGAAATTTAAACAGTGAAGAACCACTGTGGTAACACGGTGGTAGAGGTATAAACAAGGTAATACGAAAGCACCAATGGCCAATTGACTTATCCTAGATAATTTGGAAAAGCTGAGCTTCAGTTATATTTCAAATATATCCTTGAAATGACTCATATGGACAGGGCTAAGGGCTTGTCTTCAGAGGTACGTCACGTGAAAGAATGGAGGCATGGGTGTTCACAAGGAAACTAAAAACTCACCAGGTGGCTTAGTGTGGCTGAGAATTGCTATGGGTGATGTAGGTAGGTGGAAATGGAGAAAAAGATGAAATAGAGTGGCAGAATGTGAAGTCAGTAAAATAGATGAAGTTCAAATTGTATGGGGCTTTTCATGTTTTGGGGGAATTTAGATTTTTGTCTTGGGGTATTAGAGAATCGTCAAAGGTATTTTTGTTTTTTTGGGTTTTTTTCTTTTTGAGACAGAATGTTGCTCTGTTGCCCACTTTGGAGTGCAGAATGGTGCAATCTCGGCTCACTACAACCTCCGCCTCCCATGTTCAAGCTATTCTTGTGTGTCACCTCTGCAAGAAGCTCAGATTACAGACATGAACCACCGCACTTAATTTTTTATTTTTCGTAAAGACAGGTTTCTCCGTGTTGGCCAGACTGGTCCTCCTGGCCTCAAGTGTTCTGCCTCCCTCAGTCTCCCAAAGTGCTGGGATTACAGACATGAGCCACCACTCCCAGCCTATCATGAGTTTTTAATATTAGAGTGGCTAAACTATTTTTTTTCTTAAAAAGAGTTCTTCTAGGCTCCTACTTCTCACCATTTTGTTGCTTCTGACACAGTATTTACTATGAATTTTGACTGTGCTTCCAAAGCCTTGACATTTTCCTAATAGTGGTTGAACCCACCATCTCTTACACAGGGACCGTAGAATGTGCTCTGGCTATTAGTTCCAGCTTCCTACATTACCTGTACCCTTCTATCACCACTCAATCTTAACTTTGCCTTCCTTTAAAACATATACATGTATTTGGAAAAACTGTCAATGATCTAATGAGAAAAATTTTGAGTACTGCACTTTTCAGATTCACAAATTTGTATTTTAATGATTCAGGAAATTTAAACACTGTTGAAATTTCTCCCGAGAGAATTGAAACAATTGAACAAGTCCTTTCTGATCCTGGTAATTGAGAAAACCAAGTTAAGAACAATGTCTTCAATTATTTTTTGTTTTATTACTTCTATAAAATTGTAATGAAGAAAATTCCCCTTTCTATACTTTGAAGGTGACACCATGCACACCTTTACACACAAGGAGGAGAGTTATTCAGCTGCAACTGAACACCTCTGGCTGCAACACAACTGCAAAGAGTTCTTTATATTGATATTTAGCATAGAGAACTTTGGGCTGCAGGAGGTTATATAATACAGGATCATTGCAGCAGAAATAGTTGAATCACTCCTGAAACTCTTTATGCTCTTATTCCTCATGTCCTCACTACCAGGTCTATGTTTGCTCATAATCAGGCTGGATTAAGGGAAAAAATCAGTTTAACAGTAAAACTTCATACCTCCTTTGTTTTTCTTTTCTTTGCTTTTAATGTTTGCAGGGTAGTCATAGAAATAATCACAAACATCCTCTGCAGTAGCTTTTAAAGAAATGAAAGCAAAAACAAACTTAGATAACCAAGAAGGTTCTTAAAGTTAACTGCTGCTAAAAAAATCTACACATTCATTATCTAAACATATTAATTCCCAGAACATTATTTTCACAAAATAACTTCTCTAATTTTCATTCTTCTAAGCAAGACTTTGCAGAGACTGCTGCTACTGAGACGTCAAAACACCAAGTGGTTACTTTTTAATTTAGCCCAAGGTAGAATTCTGTAGTTTAAAGTCAGTGATCCATTGTGAAATTCAATTTCCCAACTGCTTAATTAATTTATGTATACAATTTAATAATATTTAATATGGTGTGCACATTCAAGACGCAGTAAGCTTCCAAATAAAAATCTAGGACAGGATTCCAAAAACATCCAAGTTCCTTTTTATCTGAAAACAGTTAGCAAGGATTTTAAAAATTAATTTTGTTGTACCCATTATGAAGTATCTACCATTAAAGGGCCAAAAATAGTCATTTACTTGTGAAATATAGAAATAAATAGGCTGAACTGCTTCCCCAACCCTTGTGCTGAAAACTGCTGTTTCAAATACTTATCGAGAATACCAGACAAAACTAAATGTCTGTAAAATCAGCCGTAAAACAGACGAAAACATTTAATTGTCTTTCTCAATAACAAAATGAGTTCAGCATTTCATTTGCTTGTTTTGTGGAATGTTCGGAGGGTCACAGGTCAGTTAATGATTCCTTATTGAAAGAGTCAGAAGGAAAAGACTGCAAAGGCATCTGAGTTATAACTCCAAGGGAAAGGACAGCAAGTAAGTCAAAGGTCAAAGGTGTAGAACACCTCATTCCAAATCATGTGAACACATTTTCGCAAGTGCTTATCTGAAGAATGGAACTCAGGAGAAAAGTCAAGTATTATTGTTGTAACAATAACTTCCACAGGTCCTAAACAAAAACACCCGTCAAACACGGTCTTTATGAAAGGCTGAAAACAGACAACCCAGACGCTGGAAGAGGCCTGCAGATACATTTTATGTGGCCAGTAGAGTTTTTAGTGGTGGTGGTTGTTTTAATTCAATAAATTTTCAACAGATGCAAACAAATGATTGCTTAAGGAATTCAGTTGATGTCTTAAAAAAAAAAAAAAAAAAAAGAAAAAGAAAACCACACACACAATCTGGCAATGCTCTATTTATATGCTCACATTGTCACCATTGGTGGGAGGGAAGCAGGTACTTTCACTTCAGACAGGACAGTGGCCTCTTCCAGTTACCAATGTCCTGTGAAGCTGCTTTAACCATTTATGCTCTCTGTCTAGTCCTCATAAGCTTTCGAATTAATAATTAGCCTAATAATATTTTTGCCGCTTACTACTTGACAAACTTTTTAAAGTAGGAATACTAATGACAAATAAAGTGACGACTCTATTACATTAGAAATGAGCACCCTATAGTCATTCAAAAAAAACTGTACAATCATCCAAGTGACAAAAAAAAAATCACAATGTTGTGGAAAATTCTACAATAGGGAAAAAACACTATTGTAATGTTTCTCTCTAGTATTTTGGCCCCATGACACTCATGTAAAATATATAATGTTATTTAAAAACTCATTGTGAAAACAGTATTGGTAAAAATAACATAAATGTGAATTGTTAAATTATGGCTGGCTGGAAAATTTCAAGTGGAAACAGCATAAATTATAGGGTGAATTCATCCTGAGCTCACATTCCACCTTATGACTTACCCATCCAACCTTAAATTTCTTCACTGGGAAATACCTATCTACTCATTCACTTACCCATTCATTCAACAAATACTCACCTAGCAACTTCTTGGGCAAACTACTGTGAAAAGCTCTGGAGATACAGTACATGTAAACATTTTTCCCCTGCCCTCCTGGGTCTTGCTCTGCAGCTAGGGAAACAAATATTAGCTAGCTAATTATACAAATACTACTTTGTATTAATACCATGTTTAATTATCATTGTGGCAACTCTGAAAGAAAAGCATTTAACAGGGAATCTTGACCTCTCTTATCTAGAGTCAGAAAGAACTCCTGGAGGAAGTGCTATCTGAAATAGGTTTGAAAGGATAGATAGTAATTAACTATGTATACTGGGGAGGAGAGACCTGAGAGAAGAAACAAATGGGATAACGGCCCAAGAACAGGGGGAATCTCTGTTTTTTCAAAGAATTGTAAGGGGGTGGGTGGGATGGAAGTACAAAGGAGGAGGGGGTGGCAGGAAGGTTGGAGAAGGATGTAGGGCCTTTGCACATGTTGAGTGTTTTTGCTTCCATCCTCAGGGCAATGGGAAACAAAGACATTTAGACAATAATGTGTTTTGAGAGCTTTGGCATCTTTTGAAAAGATTACACTGGCTCTAGTGAAAAGAGTGGATTCAAAAGGGAGAAGTGTGGGTAGAAATGCAGGGAAACCATTTCAACAGTCCCACTGACAACGATGTTCATTCAAAACAGAGTGGTAACAGAGGAAATGAACGTAAATCAAGAGATTCGAGCAACAGTTAGAAGGTATGACTGGCAGGACTCATTGACTGATTGTACTGTGTGTGAGGTGGCTGAGGTGAGTGGGGTCAATTTTGGATATCTTGAGTTTGGGGTGCCTATAAGATATTCAAATATAAATATCCATTAAGCAGTTGGGTATGTGGACATAGAGCACAGGGGAGAAATCAAAGCTACAGATACCCAATGCAGATAATGATATTGCTTTATGTATCTGTTAGAGAAATATAAAAAGTGTGTAACAATGCCTGAAACACAGTAGACACTCACACCTCTCCTTAGAAACCGCCTCTTCTACTTAGTAAATTTCTCCCCAAGTGAAGACAAGTAGTCCTGAGTTCCATTTCCTAGACTCCTAAGATCAACAAATGAGCAGAAATAATTTCTTTTAGTCCACATGGTATTTAGGTCTTTTCAAATGACCTCTAAGGCCTATAGGGCCATCCCACAGATCACTGAAATAGAGGAGGATGTGTATTGGAGCCCCACTCAGCGATTTGGCAGTGGAGAGAATGCAAATAAGAGCCCCAAGCTGTATGTAGGGAAAGCTCCAAATGCTAGAGAAAGCTTAATATGGTAAAGCACATGTGTAACGCCACAATGTTTAAATTCCGAATCACCAAGCAACATTTCTCAAAAGAGACTAGTGCCTTAAGAAATAGGTACATTTCTCAGCCTATGTGCTACCTCTTTAACTTTTGTGAACCTCTTGTCATTCTAGGTTTTCTTATATGGTAATTATACCTCTAGTTTGAACACAAGCCTTTCAGAAAATACATCATTTAGGGGAAAATCAGTCCAAATAACAAGATGCTACTTGTCAGGCCTCCTCGTGCAAGCCTGGACCCAGAAAGTCTGAAGTCCTACCTGCCTCGGCTAATCTCCCCCCACCCCCCACCCCACCACCACAGCCTGCAATCGTCATTATCCCTGAACCCCTGAACGCCCAGCGGAGCTTCTCTCGGACATTGAGCTTCCCATCTTAACTGTTATTGTGATAATGTGAATACTCCTCACCCCACCCTGCCATCTTAACTGTTCTTGCTCTGTGAATATGTCTCCGCCCCACCCTACCCTCTTAACTACTCTTACGCCTTACCCCACCCACCACTGTAACTGAACTTACGGTAATGCATACTCCTTGCCCCTATCCCCACCACTGTAACTGATCTTACTCTGTAACACCCCTGCCTCCTCCCCAGAAGATTTGCCCCAACCTATAAAACCAACTCCTATCCCACCACCCTTCGCTAATGCCCTTTTCGGC
>CAUYLG010055014.1:0-30452 GCA_963573385.1 Cacajao melanocephalus
CATATGTTATACCTTTTGAAATTGTTCCACATTTCTTGGATGTTCTGTTTTGTTTTTTGTTTTCTTCATTTTTTTCCTCTTTGTACTTCAGTATGGGAAGTTGGTGTAACTTTAAGTTCACTGATTCTTTTCTTACTCATGTCCAGCCTACTGATGAGACCATCAAAGACATTTTTTATCTCTGTTACAGTGCTTTTGATTTCTAGGATTGCCTATTATTGTTCTTAGAATTTTAATCTCTGCTTTTACATTACCCATCTGTTGTCTAC
The DNA here is from genome assembly GCA_963573385.1 of Cacajao melanocephalus. Lineage (NCBI taxonomy): Eukaryota > Metazoa > Chordata > Mammalia > Primates > Pitheciidae > Cacajao > Cacajao melanocephalus. The sequence continues at coordinate 270 of CAUYLG010055014.1, forward strand.
TTTTGTCATTTTAACTTAACATAATAATTATGTTAGATAATTATCAGATAATTATGTTATATGATAATTCTAAAATCTGTTATATCTGAATCTCCGATTCTTGCTTTGTTTCTTCAAACTGCATTTTTCCTTTTCTTCTGGCACATTTTGCAATTATTTGTTGAAAGCTGTACATGATATATTGGACAATAGAAATTCAGGTAAATATGCATTTAATGTGAGGTTTTATGTTAATCTGGCTAAGAGTTGGGCCATGTTTAATGTTTGCTTTATCAGTAGAGGCCAGAGGCTTTAAATTCCTCTAGTACACTTGTTTTTTCTACTCTGTTAACTTTGAGATTCCCTAACTTTGAGAGAGTTTAAATCTTGCAGCTCTTTTAACTGTGAATTATACCAGGGCCCTTTTGATCTGATAGTAAGGTGTGGGAGTGAGGAGCATTCTGTAATCTTATTATTAAGTCTCACTCTTTTAGTGGGCCTGCGTTCCTGGAATGTGACCTTCACAAATGTGTCTTATCCTCTCTCCTCACTCTTGGGTGAAATAGGAATGCTAGAGAGGGCTAGAGTAAGAGAAATTATTTTCCCCCAGGTGGGATAAAGCTATGATAAATCTTTACCCCTGGAGACTAAATCTTCACTATGAAGAACAGTCGGGCTGTATTTTACAAGTTACTCTTTCCCTCCCTCTACCTGAGCCATGAATAATCCTTTCTGCCCTCTTCACCATAAGAACACTGTGTGGTGTCTGGAGGTAAAACCCACAAAGTATGTGGGGGCCCCTAAGAGTGCAGCACCCAGGAGTTTCTCTTTCTCAGAATAGTCCTCACATTAGTATTCTGAAATTTGTCAAAATTGTTATTTAAGTGTTTCAGTTACAGCTCCAGGGCTTCTCCAGCAGTAAGCAGATCTGGATTCATCTGCTTTTTGAGATTTGAGGGTGGCAGTTTGCCCTGCAACCTCAGTTTTCTGATGCATTCATGAGAAGTTGTTAGTTTTGCTTATTTATCTTCTCTATTGTTGTTGTTTTTGTTAGAATTGAACGGATGACTTCTAAGCTTTTGGTATGCTGGAACTGAAAACCAACTAATCTACTTTGAAAGACCAGATTTGCTTTTACTCCCTGTATTAGGCTTTTCTTGCATTGCTATAAAGAAATACCTGAGACTGGGTAATTTATAAAGAAAAGAGGTTTAATTGGTTCTTCAGGCTTTATAGGAAGCATGGTGCTAGCATCTGCTCAGCTTCTGGGGAGGCCTCAGGAAGCATAATTATGGTAGAAGGTAAAGTGGAAGCAGCCACTCTACAAGACAAAAGCAGGAGGAAAAGAGAGTCAGGTGGCAGAGGAGGTGCCACACACTTTTAAATGATCAGATCTCACGGGAACTCAAAGCAAGAGCTCACTTATCATCAAGGGGACAGCCTAAGCCATTCATGAGGGATCTGCCCCCACAATCCAAACACTGCCCTCCAGGCCCCACCTCCAATGGGGATTATATTTCAACATGCAGTTTGCCAGGGACGTGCATTCAGACTTCATGAGTACTCTCTGCAAGTTGGCACAGGCTAGCTTTTTCTCAGAATAAAATCTATGTAAAAATGTCAAATCAATACAAATAATACAATAATTTCAGAGTTTCTGTTAATATCACTTCTTCTTTGAAGCTTTATTTGAAGTCTTCAGCTCACACTGAGCTCATCTCTGTCTGAGTCTAAATTCTATTTTTTGTTGTTTTTCACTCAACTTCCACTTAATCAAATACTATCTAGTAATATTTGACTAATGTTTTTGGATAGATGGGCTGTCTCTTTAAATATAAGCTCTTCATGGGAGGCAAAATATTTTATACAACCATCATATCCCTAGTTGTGCTATCGTAAGTTTATACTACACATATGGGAAATACTAAATCAAATACTTAGGGTGGTCCAAGGCTTGCAATGTTTTCCTTTATTTTGATGATAGTGAAGCTTCATCAGTTTTCCCAGATAGAGGTATGTCCAGATCACCTCAATTTATAGAGGATCAATTTAAGACTAGGTGAGAAGAAAGGAGAAGAGGATAAAGCAGCCAAATATTTGGACCCCACAAGTGGCTGACACATCATTCATTACTACTTCAAAATACAACAATAAATGTCCTCATTTCAAAGTAAGTGCAATAAACTAATAGCAGTTCTGTAAGTCTTCTGTGTGGGCAACTCAACTCTTCCCTCTTTGCTTCTCCCCTTGCTACATACTTTCTGCTATATTTTTTCCCTTTTTCTCACTCTCTACATATTTTATTCATTGATTGTTTGATTTAATTAATAAAGATTTAGCTGGAGACATCAGCAATATAGCAGAATGAGAGGTCACAGTCTTCACTACCCCCCATAGAAAGTTAAACTAGCAATTATCCACAGACAAGGATGCCTTTGTGAAAACTCCAAAACTTGAGAATTAGCCTGAGAAAACAGTGTGGACCACAGAACCAAACAAAGACCACATAAGAGAGTAAGTGAAATGGTCTCACTGACTGCATCACCCTTGCCAATCCTATGAGTCAGCAAAGTACTACACAGAAAGGATTCCCCAAGGCTTAGTTTCAACCGTGGGGAAAGAGAACTGGAGTAAGACTTTCAGCTTCCCTAGAAATCTGAGACATTTTCCAGCAAGCCCGCTCTGGTCTCACCTCACAGGGAGTACAGAGGGTAACAACATGAACACTGAACAAACATTCATGGTAGCTCTGTGTACCTTTCAGTGTTGGTACCTGATCAGAGATACCAGCCAACAGTGTCACCTACCCACAAAGCCGAGCTGGTCACTCCTAGAAGTGACAGGAAGTCCTACCTAACTTGAATCCCTAGATGGCCAGCCTCCATGCCCAGTCTCAGACCCTACCACAAAGCCCTCAACCCAGGGAGAGAGATGCCTTTCCCAGCACAATTTGGAAAATAGTGAGATCCAGCTTATACAGCATTTAGCACAGCCACAAAGCCTACCCAAGACCCTGTCCAGGGAGGCAGACAACCAAACAGAACACTTTAGTAAAGTGCAGTGGCTAGTTCTGCCACACTCTGGTCTGCTCCATTTTGAAGAGCTACTCTGCCTAGCCTCAGGGCCAAGCCTGAAACACCATCCAACTGCATATCTCAAATAACAGTACCACTTGGCCAGAGAATACACCTTGTGGCCCAGGCTGATCTGAGGTCATTACAATGTACATCTAGCAGATCTGCCTGATTGCACATCTCAGTCAGTGGTCTCACCTGACAGAGTAGCCCAACCAGTAGCCATACCTAAAATCCAAGCAGCTACCTAGAGAACTCAAAAAACAAGCTCTGTTTGCACAGATTTATTACCAGCTGGTCCATTCAAAGTCATAGGTTAAACTAAATAAAAAAGAGTCTATTCCTGGCAAGAATGCCTATAAAATCTGGAAGAGGTGGCTATCTCCTCAAATGTACAGATACCAACATAAGGGCACAAGAATTACAGAGTCAGAAACTCATGACATCACCCAAAGAAACTAACAAATTAAACCCATAAAAGGGTTCACCAAGACACATAATAAACTATCAAAAATAAAAGAGAAAGGAAAAATTCTAAAAGGAGAAACAGATAAGAAACACACGCATGGGAGTCCCAGTAGAACTCTCCACAGATTTCTCAGGGGAAACACTGCAGGACAGGAAAGAGCGAGATGATATATTCAAAGTGATGAATTAAGAAAAAAAAAAAAAAGAAGAAAAAGCCAGACAAGAATATTTTACCCAGCTAAGCTATCCTTCAGATAGAAGAAATTCACTAGGCCTGCCTGACAGGAATTGCTAAAGGGAACTCTTTGAGCTGTATCAAATGGCCACTAACTAACAATGCAAACCACATAAAAGCATAAAACTCAATGATAAAAGTAAGCCAGAGTCATATTTCAGAATATTTTGGACTGAAATGGTGGTGTGTAAATAAATGTTACCACCAGTATGATGCTTAATAGACAAATCTATTAAAACAATTATAGCTAAAATTAGTTGCCAGGGATAAAAATTACAAAGTTATATAAATTTTGGCATTAAAAACATATAATGGAAAGAATTAAATGCACAGAGTTGTTGTATGCAATCAAAGTTGTTTTCTTCAGCTTGAAATAGTCTGTTATCAGTATGAGATGTTTTATGTAAGCCTCATGGTAACAAAAAAGTAAAAATTATTGTATTAGATGTATAAAACACAAATAAAAAGGATTCAAAGCATACTATTATAGAAAGCCACCAAACCACAAGAGAAGACAGCAACAGGGAAAGAAAGAAAGTATATACAAACAATAGGCAAACAAGGTATCAAATGATAGTAGTAAGTTCTTATCTGTCAATAATTACCTTGAGTGTGAATGAATTAAATTATTCAATAAAAAAACATAAAATGATGGAATGTATTTTTTAAGACCCAAATATATGCTGTCTATAAGAGACCTATCTCACCTTTAAGCATACTCACAGACTGAAAGTAAAGGAATAGTAAAGGATATTCCATGTAAATGAAAACCAAAAGATAGAAGGCATAGCTGTACTCATATCAGACAAAATAGTATTTAAGTTAAAAACTGTAAAAGGAGATAATGAGGGTCATTATATAAGGATTAAGAGGTCAATTAATCAAGAGGATATAACAACTGTACACACACGCACAGACACACACACACATACACACCAAATATTAGAGCATGTAAATATATAAAGGCAATACTAAGGATCTGAAGGGAAAGAACGACTGCAATACAATCATAGGAGGAGATTTCAATCACTCATTTTCAACAATAGACAGATTATTCACATAGAAAATTAACGAACAATCATTGGATTTGAACTATACTTTAGACCAAATGGTACTAACAGATATATAAAGAATGTTTCATACAAAAGCAACAAAATACACATTGTTTTCAAGCATGCCTTGAACATTCTCCAGGATATATCATATGTTAGGCCATGAAACAAGTCTGTATAAATTTAAGAGAATTAAAATCATATCACCACTTTTTTCTAACCTCAGTGTTATGAAACTAGTAAACAATAACAAGAAAATCTGGGAAAATTCACAAATATGTGGAAATTAAACAACATGCTCCTGAGAAGCCAGTGGGTCATAGAAAAATGTCCAAAAGAAAATAGGAAAAATCTTAAGTCAAATGGTAATGAAAATACAACATACAAAACTTATTGGGTGTAGTAAAAGCAGTTCTGAGAGGAAAATTTATAGCAAAAAATGCTTATTTTTAAAAAAGAAAGATCTCAAATAAACAACCTAGTGATACATCTCAAGGAACAAAAAGGAAGAGCAAACTAAACTCAAAGCTAGCAAAAGAAAGAAAATCACAAAGATTAGAGCAGAAATAAATGAAACAGAGACAGAAAAAAAATCAATGAAACCAAGAATTGTTTTTTTTTAAAGTTAAACAAAATCAACAAACTGTTACCTAGTCAGAGAAAAAGGAGAGAAGACTTAAATAAAGGGAATCAGAAATCAAAGAGGACAAATTACAACTGCTACTACAGAAGTACAAAGGATCATAACATATTACCATGAACAATTACGCAACATCAAATTGGATAACCTAGAAAATATGTAAATTCCAAGACACAATAATAAAGAAACAGAAAATGTGAGCAGTTCAATAATGAATAAAGAGATTGAATCAATAATAAAAAGTTTTCCATCAAAAAATTCCAGAACCTGATGACTTTCCTGCTGAATTCTACCAAATATTTCAAGAACAAATACCAGTTATTCTAGAACTTTTCCAAAGTCAAAGAGAAAATATTACTTTGACTTTTTTTACAAAGCTAACATCACCCTGATACCAAACCAGACAAGATTACAGAAAAAAAAATTACATGTCAGTATCCTTGTTGAATATAGATGCAAAAATCCTCAACAAAATACTAGCAAACTAAATTCAACTTTACATTAAAAGTATTATTTACATGATCAAGTGGTATTTATCCCAGGGACAAAAGGGTGATTCAACATATGCAAATCTATAAATGTGATGCACCACTTTAACAGAATGAAAGACAAAAACCATGTGATCATCATATTAGATGGAGAAAAAAGCATTTGTCAAATCTGAGCATTCTTTTGTGATAAAAACTCTTGACAGATTAGGATAAAAAGGATGTCCCTCAACACAATAAAAGTCATATATGACAACAGAACAGTTAGCATTGTACTCAACAATGAAAGTTGAATGCTTTTTCTCTAAGATCAGAAATAAAACAAAGATGTCCCCTTCTATTCCTCATAGTATAGTTAGTCCTTGCCAGAGCAATTAGGAAAGAGAAAGCTATAAAAGCATCCAAATTGAAAAGGAAGAAGGGAAATTGTTTCTGTTTATTGATGATATGATTTGATATAGAAAAACCCTAAAGACTCCATCAAAAAAATGTCAGAACTACACTTTGGGAGGCAGAGGTGGGCGGATCATGAGGTCAGGAGTCGAGACCAACCTGACCAGCATGGTGAAATCCTGTCTCTACTAAAAATACAAACATTAGCCGGGTGTGGTGGTGTGCACCTGTAATTCCAGCTACTCAGAAGGCTGAGGCAGGAGAATCGCTTGAATCCAGGAGGCAGAGGTTGCAGTGAGCCAAGATTGTGCCACTGCACTCCAGCCTGAGTGACAGAGCAAGACTCTGTCTCAAAAAAAAAAAAAAAAAAAAGTCAGAACTAATAAACAAATACAGTACAGTTTTGGGATACAAAATCAGTAGACAAAAATAGTAGTGCTTCTATAATACTATCAACAAACTATCTGAAGAAGAGGTTTTTAAAATCCCATTTACAATAGCTAGAAAATTAAAATGCTTAGGAATACATATAATTAAAGAGATGAAAAATCTATACACTAAAATTTACATAACTTTGATGAAAGAAATTGAAGAAGAAACAAATAAATGGAAAGATATATCATGTTTATGGGTTGGAAGAATTAATATTGTTAAAATGTTTATACTACACAAAGTGATCTATAGATTTAATGGAATCCCTATCAAGACTCCAATGTGATTTTTCACAGAAATAGAACAAAATCTAAAATTGTTTGAACCACAGAAAGCCATGAATAGCCAAACTAATTCTGCACAAAAAGAACAAAGCTGGAGGCATCTTACTACCAGACTTTAAGCTATATTACAAAACTATAGTAATTAAAATAGCATGATATCATCATAAAAATGGACACATAAAAAAGAACAAAATAGCCCAGAAAATGAACTCGTGCAATTATGGTCAATTAATTTTCACAAATTGTCCCAGAATACACAATAGGAAAAGGACAGTCTTTTCAATAAAGGATGTTGGGAAAACTGGATATCCACATTTGGAAGAATAAAATTGGACCTTTATCTCACATCATGTACAAAAATTAAGTCAAAATGGGTTAAAGACTTAAATGTAAGGCCTGAAACTGATAAATCTACTAGATGAAAACACAGATTAAAAACTATATGATACATGTCTAGGAATAAATGTCTGGAGACACTTCTCTGCTTCAAGAACAAGGGAGAACTTTCATATGAGGGCCAGTAAGAGTCTTCTTGAGGATGGAAGGGGTAACAGGATAGATGCATGATCACCAGTGAACTCTTGCCTTTCCTAGAGATGGTGTGGATAACTGGGAAAGACCTAGTGTTCCCCAAAGTGATCGTGTCTTCCCTAAGTGTTCCTTTATGGAGAGCCCTTTGGTAAGCTGGAGCAATCAGCTTCCCCTTTACCCAAGCCCTAATCTCTAGCAGCTCCCTGGGAGGAAATGAGAGTCACACTGCAATCTCAGACAAGGGCATCTGGCATCCTAACACTCAGGTGAGCACCCCTCCTCCTGGTGGTTATTCCCCATGGACCAGCCCATGAAACCTGTTTTTCAGATCTACAAAAGTACCTCTATTTTACTTTTATTCATTCCTCTGTGCAAGGAGGTTTTCACTCCAAATAAAGCTATGCTGTCCATCTAATTATTGTGTGATTCTGAATGAATACAACATCCACTAGCAGCAGCCATGCTGCTATGCTTAGGTCCTGATGGGTCACAAGCCTACATTCTTGTGATTATGAAACTATTTCTAGTGACACTGAGAAAAAAAGTGAATACTGCTATTTAAAACAGCAGCTGCCTTCTAAAGGGGACTGGGGGACAGATCTTGTTATAAATAGTCTCAGGGACTCTGCTGGTCTTTTCTGCTACTAATTTGGACTGCACTTTAATGGATACTGGTGCAACCACTGTGGGCCTGGAACTGAGCTTTGGAGTAGGGTCTAGAGAGAGCTCGGTTCTGTATTACAGCATGGAAAGAATTCAGAGCCCATAGGAGTGAGGGTGGATATGAGAGAGAAATGAGTGTGAAGGAGATGGGAAGAAAGATGGGAGTGAAAAGGAGCCTGAAACAGGAAAAAGCCTTTGCAGTCCATTAGGTGCCACAAATGAACTACTTTTCATGGCAGTGTGGCTACAATAACCTAGGGCAGGGACGACCAACATGGACAGCATGTTTTCAAACCTTTGGTAAAGTCTGATAGATACCATATGTTAGAAATTGGAAGCAGAAAAAATGCTGTCTCCACACTAAGGTGAACACATGAATGGAGAAGTATGTTTTGGACATGAAGCAATCTAGAAACTGAACTAACGCAGCAGGAGCAAGAGGTAAGTATGAGAATATAAATTTCTGAGGATTCAGAGAAATCATAGGCAGGCATTGACCTTACCATAAGTTGTGAAATGGGGATGAGAACCAATTTTTTGCAAAGAATGGTTACTCCAGCTAAACACTGAGATTGACTAACAGCGATTGCTCCTAACATGTGAGTTATGGGGAAGTGCAAACGGAGTATATTTATATCAATATACAAAAGCTGTAAGTCAAGTGAAAATAATTGGTAAATAAGATCTGTTCTAAAATCTTACTTAGGCAAATATATCTTCATAATATCAAAACTTTAAAAATATGTATAAAGTTATGGTTTTGATATGACTGAAAGCTGTCAAAACATCAAAGACGTCTGCAATTTTCTATTGTTACATATGTCTGGGTGTTCTATTTATAAACTGGCTACATTTGTTAAGAAATAAAATGGGGCTGGGCACGGTGGCTCATGCCTGTAATCCCAGCAATTTGGGAGGCTGAGGCAGGTGGATCACTTGAGGTCAGGAGTTCATGACCAGCCTGGCCAACATGGTGAAACCCCACCTCTACTAAAAATACAAAAAAAAAAAAAAATTAGCTAGGTGTGATGGCACACACCTGTAATCCCAGCTACTCAGGAGGCTGAAGCAGGAAAATCGCTTGAACCTGTGAGGTGGAGGTTGCAGTGAGCTGAGATGGCACCACTGCACTCCAGCCTGGGCGACAGAGTGATACTCCATCTCAAAAAAATGAATACATAAATAAAAAGAAAAAAGAAATAAAATGGACACATGATTCATAAGATATATATTTATTCCAAGACATTTATTTTCCTTGCTTTCATTTCAGAAAAAATCTCTAATTATATTCCTTTAATCAATATTTTCACATAATGTTTGCCTCATTGAAAGCAATGCCCAATTAGAATTAGATCATTTTCCTTGAATTATTATGGTTTCTGGATAATCTTTGTTCTATTATTTTCCTTCCTTCCTTCCTTCCTTCCTTCCTTCCTTCCTTCCTTCCTTCTTTTCTTTCTCTTTCTCTTTCTTTCTTTTTTTTTTTTTGAGACAGAGTATCACTATGTAGATCAGGCTGGAGTGGAGTGGAGCAGTGAGATCTTGGTTCACTGTAGCCTTGAATTCCATGCTTAGGTGATTCTCCCACCTCAGCCTCCCAGGTAGCTGGGACCACAGGTGTGCAATACCATACAAGGCTATTTTTTTTGTATTTTTATTAATAGCAGAAATGGGGTTTCACCACATTGTCCAGGCTGGTCTCCTACTCCTGAGCTCAAGCGATCCCGCCACCTAAGCCTCCCAAAGTGCTGAGACTATAGTCCTGAGTCACTGTGCCTGGCCATTTTTGTTATTTTCAGTTTGTAGAAAATTTGCTTTCTGAGGGAATAGCAATAGGAGCTGACAAGAAAATAATATTTAAAGCAATATTTAAAGTTGTAAATGAGCCATAAATTTTGTATAGTATGTTCAAACATTGTAATAGGGTCAAATGTAAGAAATTATCTTCATCACAGGGTATGTTACAAAATATTTAAATTTCATCATATAAATTACTATCACTTATATCTCAATTCGTTACCATCTCTAGAAGCAATATGTAGATACATACAGTATTACTTAAGTTCTTCTATCAAAATTTTAATGCTGTAATATTACAAAGAGAACAAAAAATGGCCTTATCTAGTTCTCTCTATTTAATTGAGAGTATATGATTATCTCTAATGGTCTTAAAAATAGCCTATATAGAAATTAACACCAGAATTTTTATGTATGAATCCTTTCAAAGTGATAAAAATGTTCTCTTGATTTCTTTCTCAAGTTTATTTTATGTTATTGTAATATCATTTTGTTGCATTTTCACAGGTAGTTTCTTTTAACTTAAATACATTTTTCTGAGTTTCAAGTAAGTGACAAGTTTTATATATATATACACACACACACACACATATATATGTTTGTAAATTCATATAAAAACATTTTCTCTAAAAGCTTGGGCAATATCTCTTTACCCTTTTAAAAAATATTCATTTGATATTGGTAGAAGTGTTCATAAGCTTTTGCTAACATTATTAATAGCAAGCAACACTTCTTTTCTTTTCTTTTGAGATGGAGTTTTGCTCTTGTTGCTCAGGCTGGAGTGCAATGGCACTGTTTTGACTAACTGCAACCTCCACCTCCCGGGTTTAAGCGATTCTCCTGCCTCAGCCTCCTGAGTAGCTGGGATTACAGGCATGTGCTACCACTCATGGCTAATTTTATATTTTTAGTAGGGACGGGGTTTCTCCATGTTGGTCAGGCTGGTCTCGAACTCCCAACCTCTGGTGATCTACCCACCTCAGCCTCACAAAGTGCTGGGATTACAGGTGTGAGCCACCATGCCCGGCCTGGTTCACTATATTTTTAGGGATCTTTTCTTACCTCGTTTAATATAAATTTAATTGTTTTTAACAGCATTTGGTTGCCATTCCCATCAGGTGTCTAACGGTGATTGTAAGGTCAAATTTGATATGTCTTACATCAAAATATTCCGTCCTTGGTAGATTCAGAAAATATTGTATGTAATCTATAAGTTGTCTCAAAGAATGTCAATTGGCATAGTTGGGACTATGTCCTCCAGTGACAAATTTAAACTATGCAATGTATATGGCACCAAAAAATCTGCTGAATTTCTGGCTAAAATTCTGGTACAGATACATTAATTTGAATTGAAATGTTTTGCTCAGACTGTTTATACAATGTCAAAAGGATGTCATGGCCATTTTCTAACATCTTCATCTAATAAAGCTCAAGATAACAAAGCTAATTTCTTCTTCCTTAGTCACAGAGTTTGCTAATTTCATAAATGTAACTTTATATTTCAATGAGCCTGTCAAAATTGTGTTTGACCTTTCCAAATTGCAATTCTGCTTTCAATAATTCTCTTTTTCATTCTCATTTTTTATTAGTAATTAAATTTTTATTTACTAAGGGGTTGAAGTTATAGGTATTTCCTTTCACCTATTCAAGTTGAAGATTTGGTTGGAATAATTTTCTTGCCCATGCACATTGTTTTCATAAATAATTCTTTATGTAATAAAACATTTGTAATGCAATAATCACACATTTTATGTGGGTCTTGCATGTCAGCAGTGTGGTTACTTTCATTGTTTATAATTCTAAATTGTTCTTTTTTCCTTTTTCTTTACAACTATTTTCTTTTATGAGCTCTAATTTCTTAATGTTTCTATCACATTCTTGACTTGTACTCATTCTCATTTTAGGGATTTTTAAAATAGCCATTAAAGTGTATGAAATTTGAATATATTCTCATTAAAATTCAAATTAAAATAAATATGAAAGATTTTATAAACAAAAAAATTTTTATGTTTTTAACGAAGTTTTCTTTTAAAGTATTTAAATGTGTTCAAATAAAAAGGCAAATGGAAATTTTATTTAATAAATCTCAAAAATTGAATTCAAGATTATTTTAAGCCAAAGTTTTATTTATATTTTAAAATTTTACTTAAATCAACTCAAATATTTTTACAAAAATAATTTATTCACAATTTTAGAGTTCATTGCCTATGTACTTGCCAATGTAAAGAATCAGTGCCATGTCTTTTGAATATTATGCATATTACATTGGCCACAAATAGCTAAAGTTAAGAGTTATATAAATTGTTTAACATTGCAAAACATTTCTCATCTGCCATGTACAACCTGTGCTAGTCGATGAGTCTCTTGAAGCCACAAATTGGAATGCAAAGAGAAGCAAGAAAACGGACAGTTGGCACTATGGGGGAACGGTAATCTTTTATACAAGAATGTGCTGTATTCATGTTATCCAAGAGGACAAATTTCACAAGTTAATTAATTTTTTTTTTCTGTCCTAATAGCTTCTGCCATTCAAACCACTCCTAGTGCCACAACCCACCAACTTAATGGTTGTGGATACAATTGCTTCTTAAATTAATTTTATTATTAATTTATTATTAAATTATTGACCCATAATAAATATACATATTTGTGGGCTACAGAATGATACTTTGATACATATATACCATATGTAATGATCAAATCATGGTAATTAGCATATCTATCACCTCAAAATATTTACTTTTTTTGTGTTGGGACCATTTAAAATCCTCTCTTCTCATAATTGCCTTTTATATTGAGGACAAAGGACAAGAGATGTGGAGAAGCATTTCTCTGGGGGATGAAAGTTGTTAGAGCTGTAGGTGTCGCCACCGTGCCCAGCTCTGCTTTGGGTTGTTAAATAAGTTTAGTTTTGGCTGTGTTTATGATAGAGTGGTCCCTCTCCAGTGTGAGTCTAGGACAGGATTTCCTCGCTCAATTCAAAGAGTGTTACTGATACTAGCAATTGTTTTAAATATTTTCATGGTAATAAAATGCCATAAGTTTAGCTTGCCAGTATGTGTATTGGTGATGAGAAGCCTTATTCCCTCTTTGCCTGTGTCTCAAATGGTACCAATAACAGTAGTCCAATTATATATCTTGAATTTCAATCTGCTTTCCAATTGTGGACATTGATGGCTTTCTTTTTCCCTTCATCCTTTTCTCCTTCTGTAGTAAAACAAACAAAATACCAAAAACTTTGATATTCTAGTAACTGTACTTCCCTAGCTCTGGGCTGTGTGCCAGGGGTTGGAATTTTCTGATTGGCCAACCTGAATCATCTGCTTATGACAGTCTTGGGAGAGATGAGGCCCCACCCACTGTACGGGGCATGTAGTACATGATGGTCCATCAGAGTTGCTTTCCCTACCCTAGACATAATGATTAGGTCAGAGATGGACATATGACCTCAGCAAGGACAGGGTTTTGGGGGCATTGATACGATCTCTGAGACTTTTCTACTTCAAAACTGTAAACACTATTGTAAACACTAAAGACCATGTAAGTTTAGAGATGCCACAGGCTATTTTTGCTGTGAACTAGAGAATGCATACCTGAGAAAAAAACCAACACAGAAGAGCAAGAGCCAGGAGACTGAGAGAAAGGCATCTCATGATTTTACTTGAGCCCCTGGATCCAACCTCACTTATTGTGGATTCTTGAGTTATATCAACAATCACATCCTTTTATTCTTGTCTTTTCTTTTTTATCTACCTCATGTTAAATTTTTTCATTTTATCCAAATAATATACAACCTTCCTCCTACCTGCCTTCTGGTATTGTTCTTTTATGTACGTCAACTTCAGCGTTTGACATGACTTTCCCATTCAAATTTCTGTGATATTGAATAAAAGAGTGAATGAAGCTTTTTTTCCTACATTCAGAAGTATTCATCATCTGTCATTTACCTTGATATATGTATTATTATCTTCATGATTACAAATGAGGAAATATCTGATCATAAAGTTTATGTTTTTTGCCAAAAATCAATAGCTAGCAAGCAACTGGGGCAGAATTCAGAGCCTGGACTGACTGACTTAAAAAATCTAAACATTTTCTCTCTCCTCAATGAATCACCAGTAACTAAAATAGTGCTGTTTGATTATTTCTTTGCTTAAGATACTCTCAATCAAGTTATCTCTCAGTTGCCTGTCTCTTGGTGGTTCCATGATTCTCTTTACTTAGGGTATCTCTTCACGTACTTCTGTCAAAGAGATCACTGATCTCTCCCTAATGTCTGCAAAGCAATTAGTTTGATAAGTAGTAATTCTCATGTTTGTCTTTTGGACTTCTTAGCATTTTTAGGATTCTTCTTAGTATCTTCAGCACCAAGCACACACCCTGGCACATGGTAGGTGCTGTAGGCTACAGAAGAACTCCTTGAACAATTGATTACATCATTGACACAGTCAAGAACAAGACATAGGAATAGACTGGGTACATATAGCTTGGTAAAAGTTGAGCTGTATATACTACACATGCAGTGAAGAGAAAACAATACACCAGTAACGTATATGTTTTAAATACTGTGATTTCATTGTTATTTTTTGAAAAGAGCAATTAACATGGCAATATTTTATAATTTATAATGCTCTGAGGATAGTTATTTGGTTTTGATTTCTGGATTGGGTTAAGAAAAGACACTCAATCCTTATGACAGGATTGCCTTAAACTCTCAGCATAGCAGCCGCAAAGTATTTACACTTGTTTTTTTGCTGAATATTGATTTACCTTACGGTTTTGAGTAACTCAGAATACATGTTTAATGAACATTTTCAAAAATGTCTTAATTTTATGAATTCTTGCTCTGAAGCCTTCCCACTATGAGTCCAAAAACATACATTTTGCAAATATGAATGGATGTCATCATACCTTTTTACAAAGGAGAACATTTAGTTTTGATTGATGCACATTTTTGTATTGAAATATGAAATATCTAGCAAAATGAGATGCTGAAATGTATGCTCAGAGTTGTTCATTCTTCCTCTTATACTAAAAAAAGGTAGATGATTCCATTTGTTTTTTTTAAGTAGCACAGTACAAAAATACTAAAACTTAGAAGTTATGCTATAATACTTTACTGTTTAGAAAAGGTAACATTTATATGGATTCATACTTTATATGAATTTAAACCAATATCTGAATTTATACAAAATTTAAAACTAAACTCAGAACATTTTCATTTTAATTTGTGCATGGGAATAAAGTAAATATAATTTTATTAAGTAATAAAAAAGGAAAACTAATGAGTATAAATATATTACTTAAGTAGAAAACTTCCTAATTCAAAGTTAAAATTCAATGACTGCTGCTAGTTTAAAAATTCATGTTTTTTCTTGTCATCTTGTAAAATATTAGAAAAGAATAACTCTAACACCGTGCAATCCAATGGAGAGAAATAGGAGGTATATTAAGATATCTTCCACCTTACTCCTGGGGCGTTCAGCCTAAAATCCTTGTCAGCAACTTACATCACCTAATCGTCCACCTCAAACCTTAAAGGAGGCATGATACTATTTCTCACTGACAAGTACTCAGCAGGTTTTACCTTTTCATGTATTTAATGTATAAGGAGAAAAAAATCCCCATTTATTTAATATTTGCTGTCCACATAAGCTTACATTTAAAATCATGAACTTAAGTCTTTTTGGTCATTATAAGAGTACAGGTTTATCATTTATGTAATAGAAGATCAAATTTAAATTTAAATTAAAGCTTAAACTGTTTAAATGGAAAAATACGGAAACACTAAATAGTATAAAGCTTAAATTTCTTCTAATTTAGTAAAAATATTTTAAAATAATAACATATTTCTTATAAAATGCAAACCAACTTTAAACTAAAAACTTTAGGAACATGGGTAAACACATCACAGAGTAGGGAAGCGTAAACACATCACAGAGTAGGGAAGTAGAGTAAATCAGCCTACTTGCCCATGTCCTTAGGATAAGGTAAGAAAATGAAACTTGAATGATACATGGTTCAAACACATGAAGTTAGGAGGCACAGAAGTTATTCACTGAGACAATACAGAATAGATTTTTTTAAATGTACAAAATGTATTTCTTACTTCTTTATACTAATACATTTATTATAAACCACATTTTCTGATCAATTATCTAATTGATTTTACAAGGCCTTGAAAAATTAAACGAACAACTCACTGTTTGGAGGGCTTGAGAAATTTTGGTTCTTCTCTTTTCTTCATTTCTACTACTGGTTCCATACGAGTAAGAACCTCAGCAGCACATGAGATAATAGAGTGATGTGAATCCTCTCGGCAAACTATTTGTTCAAAGAAAACAAAGAATTGTAAATGTCAAAATTATTTATGAACTATTCTGAATTCTCCTTTTTCCCTTTTTGATATTTAGTCTAATAAAAGGTTTAATTCTACTAAAACATTAATTATTAAATTATCCTTAAATATTTTCTGCTTTAAGTCTTTTCACTCATGAGATATATGACCTTGGACAATTTTTCTTGTTTAAAGCCCAATGTGGAAAAGGTATTGCCAACAGTTTATAGTCCTTTTCTTAAAAAGCTTTTCTTCAAAGAATGAAAAGTGCACAAGTTATACACATACAGTTAAATGTATCTTTGCAACATGAACACACCTGCTAAGTCAGCTTCAAGATCAATAAACAGTGCATCACCAGCACCCTGAGTCCTCCTGTGGCACCCCTTCCCAAACACTACTGTAGCCTCTCAACTTAACCATTATCATCACTTATATCACCATAAATAAGTTTTGTTTGTTTCTGACGTTTATACAAATGGGATCATATTCTTTTGTGAGCATATTCTTTTTTTTTCTTTTTTTCTGAGATGGAGTCTTGCTCTCTTGCCCAGGCTGGAGTGCAGTGGTGTGTGATCTTGGCTCACTGCAACCTCCACCTCCTGGGTTCAAGTGATTCTCCTGCCTCAGTCTCCCGAGTAACTGGGACTACAAGTGCATACAACCACACCAAACTAATTTTTGTATTTTTAGTAGAGATGAAGTTTCACCATATTGGCAGGATGGTCTCCATCTCTTAACCTCATGATCTGCCCACCTCGGCCTTCCAAAGTGCTGGGATTACAGGCATGAGCCACCACACTCAGCCTAGCATATTCTTTTATGTGTAATTCATTACATCTAATGTGTAAGATTCATCTATATCTAGCAGTAGCTGGTTCATGCTTATAGCTGTGTGGCTTTCCACTGGATAAATATACCACAATTTATTTATACATTTCATTAATAATGAACATGGGTTATTTTCATTTTGGAACTATTTTGATTTTCTATGAACATTCTTGTACTTTTTAAAACAGTGCACAAATATATTTATATTGGAAAAAAATCAAGAAGCTGTAATCGTTTTTAAAATATTGTCATTTTTAAGATATGTATGTTCTGCTTCAGTAGCTACTGCCAAATATGATTCAGAACTGGCTATAGTAATTTGCATTACCAACGATAGAGAAAGACTTTCAGTTATTCCACATCCAAACCAACATGTGGTTTTGTCAGTTTTCTCTTATTGAAATTTTAATATTGTATTAATTTTCTATTGCAGCATAACAAATGAACACAAACTTAGCTGCTTAAAACAACATCCATTTATTCGTTCACAGTTCTAGATATCAGAAGTCCAGATGGGCTGAACTGGGTTCCCTGATTAGGGTCTTATAAGGCCAAAATCAAGCTGTCAGCCAGGCTGGGCTCTTATCTAAAGTCTCCATGTGAAGAATCCACTTCCAGACTTACATTAACATAATTTAATTCCTTTCAGTACCAGGATTCAAGTATTTTTTTATCTCACTAACTGTTGTGTCTACAGACCACTCTGAGCTTCTAGGGCTAAAAACAGGTTCATGGCCTATGGCCCATCCATCTCAGCAATGGGGAACGTCCTTCACTTTTAAGCCCTCCCATGTAGTAAATATCTCTGATTTCTTCTTCTGCTACTAACAAAGAAAAAAAATTCTCTCTGCTTTTAAAGGGCTCATGTGATTAGGTTAAGACTACCCAGATTATCTTCTTTTCAGTTACCTCAAAATCAACTTATTAATAGCCTTAATAACATCTGCAAAATCCCTTTTGCCAACTAATAATCACAGTAATGATGCCCTATCATCTTCCCAGTAAATAGAATTAAAGGCTGGAGTCACATGTCATCTTAGAATTCTGTCTACCAAAGCCATTCCTTTAAGTGTATAGTGGTATGGCATTGTAGCTTCAATTTACATGTTCCTGATAATGAATACAATTGAATATATATAGTGTGTATTTAGTCCTCTTTTTACATGGTTCTAATATACAAAAATTTTAGTTACATGGGTTAGTTAAATAACACCAGTCACCCCCCCAAAAGCAGGGTTCGAATTGCAGTTCACATGGTATATCAACTGTGAGTAATTGTATAAAGTACAAACCTCTTTACTAGTGCTTCAGTACACAAATCACTATGTAAATAAAAGACAAACATCGTGATCAGTGACACACACACACACACATCACTTATTGATAACTAGGCATAGTTATTCAGTTCAAGCACAGAAATCATAGTGTATAGTTGCATTGATTCCTTGTCTCCCCATTTCATAAAAATAGGGAATGTAAGAGAAAAATTTGCCAGTGAAAATGAAAGTAGAGAAAAGACATAAAAACAAATAGTGCTGGAAGTGATATTTGAATCAAATATAAACATAGATGAAGCCTGATAATCACTGATGTAAATATTCCTAAGAACTAAGAAGCAGGGGCAACAAATGAACCCCTTCATTACTGTAGAAAGGGACAAATAATAAAGATGAGAATGCCCATTAATGAAAGAGAAGACAACGATCCAACAGGGAGTGCAAATCAACCGAAAACTGTGGGACCATGATCCCAAATAGAAATAGGTGCACAAAAAATAATAACAATAATACTGTTTTTCAGTTTTCCCCTTAAAACATTTACTAAAGTATTAATTTGCTCAGGGATAGCACCTGAGATATAAAATAGATGGTCACTGAAAGCAAAACTCAGTTTAAACAACCTTCTGGCATTCAAGAGACAAAAATTAGTGTTCAGCATATCTCAGGGAGGAGGGGTCGTGGCTTCCTTGTTGTCTCCATCAAATGGATATTTGTTTTGTCTGGCTTTTTAATTTAATGTTCTCTGCCAATCAATTCCACCATAGTTAAAAGCAGAAAACTATTATCTCTTAAAACTTACATTACTGCCTTAAATGCTATTAGTGAAGAAACAGGCTAAGAGCATTATTACTTAATCCTTCTAGGATAACATTCACTTATTATTAAATATTTACATAACTACTGGGATGTTCCAAGACACATGCTTCATAATGGGATTCTACTGTGGGCAAGAAAAAAAAAATCCTCCCCTATCAAGTTTCCAATGAGGCTTCGATTTCTTTGAGAGAGATACTTCTCAAGTACTAGGACAAGTCCCTGATCAGATTAGGTGAAATCATTTATCTAGAACCTTATGAGAAAAACTATAGTTATTTCAAAAAATGAAAAGAAAACTGAGCAGAAAAAAATACTGTTAAATAAAAAAATTTTTTTTGAAAAATAGGAAATACTTGTTTACACAAGGTACTTTTGAGTATCACAACTTAATACTTGTGATCTAGAAACTGAACAACTGAAATTGCACAACTGAACAATTGAAAGGCAGAAAGAAAAATAAACCTTATCAATATGTCACTTAAAAGGGACAGAATTTTGGAGGGTTCTAGAGCAGTGGATACGTATGTGATCACTACATTTTGGCAAAAGATATACTTCAAAACCAACATGTACACTTAAAAATTAAATCAGAATCTCATATCACAATGTCCATGGTGTGAACTACTCTGTAGAGCAATTTGGTTAACATGTGAGTTTAGAGAATGATACGAACGTTACTAACTGGAGGGAAAAACATTATATTTGCCATTAAAATAGATTTTGATAATACAGACTAAAAGGAAAGTTCATTTTATAAAGATTTCCAAAGTTGTGTGGCTTAACCCTTTGCTTTTTGAGAAAAGATTATAAACTTGTATTGGCCTACACTATTTTACGAGAGGCTATGGACATTTGCCTTTTTACTTGGGAAAAAAGATGATAAACTAACTAGGTAACTGTCCTTAAGTAAATCACATTATCCCAGGAACATAAATTATAAATTGCAAAAAATGAAAGACGTACAAGTGACAAGATTTCATAATTGACACAGTCAAGAACAAGACATAGGAATAGACTGGGTACATATAGCTTGGTAAAAGAGCTGTATATACTACACATGCAGTGGAGAAGAGAAAACAACACACCAGTAATGTATATATTTTTAATACTGTGATTTCATTGTTATTTTTTGAAAAGAGCAATTAACATAGCAATATTTTATAATTTATAATGCTTTGAGGATAGTTATTTGGTTATGATTTCTGGACTGAGTTAAGAAAACATACTCAATCCTTATGACAGAATTGCCTTAAACTCTCAGCATAGCAGCCAACAAGTATTTACACTTGTTCTTTGCTAAGTATGGATTTACCTTATGGTTTTGAGTAACTCAGAATACATTTTTAATGAATATTTTCAAAAATGTGTCTTAATTCTATGAATTCTTGCTCTGGAGGCTACCCACTACAAGCCCAAAAACTTACATTTTGCAAATATAAATGGAGGACTTAAGTTATTCATTATTATAATATGATGTCATTATACATTTTTACAAAGGAGAATATTTAGTTTTGATTGCTGTGCATTTTGTATTGAAATGTGAAATATCCAGCAAAATGATATTCTGAAAGGTTTGCCCAGAGTTGTTCATTCCTCCTCTTATACTGATAGAAGGTAGATGATTCCCTTAGTTTTTTTTTCAAGCAGCACAGTACTAAAATACTAAAGCTTAAAAGTTATGCTATAATACTTTACTGTTTAGAAAAAGGTAACATTTATATGGATTCACTCTTTACATGAATTTAAACCAATATCTGAATTTATTCAAATTTAAAACTAAACTCAGAACATTTTCATTTTAATCTGTGCATGGGAATAAAGTAAATATAATTTTATTATTAAGTAATAAAAAAAGAAAACTAATGAGTATAAATATATTACTTAAGTAGAAAACTTCCTGATTCAAAGTTAAAATTTAATGACTGCTAGTTTAAAAATTCATATTTTTTCTTGTCATTACGTAAAACATTAGAGAAGAAAACTAAAACAAATATATTTAGAGGTTCTATTCTCATGACAAAGTAGAACCATTGTCACAGTCACCATTTCCTTGATTCTAAAACTAACTATGTGAGTTTGTATTGCTGTCAATAAAACAATGCTTAAATATTCTTTGTCAAATAGTCTCAACTCTGCTGAAAGCAACATTTCTCTTCAATAATATACCTCAATTATACTGTAGTTCTTTGGTACGTGAGGAACATGGTAATGGGGAAAACAATATAAGAACTAAAATATTTGAAATATTCATATTTTTAAAAATATCTGGAAGAAGTGATTATTTCTGAACTTCATTCTTCGTGTATTAGAGGAATATTTCAGTAATAAAGCGTACTTCATTACCTTCTAATCTGTGTTCCTGTCAACTTCTGCCAACCACCATTTAGTTCCTCATCTCTCATTTATAATTTATTCTACACACTACTCATTACTCATTTGCAAAATACAAATCAAAACTGCAATGACGTACAATCTCGCTCTAGTTAAAATAGCTATTATTATTATTGTTGTTGTTTAAAAATTTTTAATTTTATGAATACACAGTGAATATATATATATGGTGTATATATTGGTTTATATATATGGATACGTGAGATATTTTGATACAGGCTTATAATGTGTAATAATTACATTAGGGTAAATGGAGTATCCATCACCTCAAATATTTATCATTTCTTTGTGTTACAAACAGAAGAGCTACTATTAAAATGTCAAAAACAAGAAATGCTTGGAAGGCTGCAGAGAAAAGGGAATGCTTGTACGTTGTTGGTGAGAATGTAAATGAGTTCAGCCACTGTGGAAAGCAGTTTGGCAATGTCTCAGAGAACTTACTACCACTCAGCTCAGCAATCTCACTACTGGTATATATCCAAAAGAAAATAGATCATTCTGCCAAAAATATGCATACACTGTATCTGTGTTAATTGTAGCACTATTCACAATAGCAAAGACACGGAATAAACCTAGGAGTCCATCAGTGGTGGACTGGATAAACAAAGTGTGGTGCATATACACTGTGGAATACTATGCAGCCATTAAAAAGAAGAAAATTGTGTCCTTTCCGGCAACATGGATGGAGCTGGAGGCCATTATCAAATTAACTCAGGGACAGAAAACCAACTACAGCATATCCTCATTTGTAAATGGTAGATAAATATTGGGTAATCCTGGACACAAAGATGGCAACAATAGACACTGGAGACTACTTGGCATGTGAGGGATTAAAGGGGAGAAGAGTAAAAACCTTACTACTGGGTACAATGCTAACTACCTGGATGATGGGCTCTATCGTACCTCAAACCTCAGCATCATGATACCCGTGTAACACACCTGTTCATGTTCCCCTGAATATACAATAAAAGTTGAAATTAAGAAATAAAAAATAAAGTTCTCATTTGTATATATTCATTGCCTCACAGACAAAAAGATGCAAATGTTATGTGTCCACAGAACACTAAAATAGTCAATCCCTTGTCATTCAAACTCCTACATTATCTCTATCTCTGCAAAATTGATTCCTGCAAACCTTAGCCAAACATACTGTGTTCTAAAAATGCTATTTGAATTTCTTTCATTGCACCTGTGTGTATCCCCTTGAATCAAATGCCTGTAGAGTAAACACAACTGATTGTATCCCCTTAACCCAAATGCCTGTAAATACAAGCTAATATATCTGTATTTTATTATATGACAGATTTTTTATAATACATATAATAGGTGCTAAAAATGTCTCATGATAATGACAGACAAGTTAAAAAGCTTTTCTCCAAAATATTGCCTTTATGGGAGGATTACTTAAGGCGAGGAGTTGGAGACCAGCCTGGGTAACATAGCAAGACTACATATCTATACATTTTTTCAATTAATAAAACTAAAAACTGAAAAAAACTGTCTTTATGTTCAGCAAGTGCTCGCCTCATGGAACAGAGACACCATGTGCTGTGTCCACATTAAGTAGAAAGATATTTACAAAGGGACAAACATGGACTACTTATTGTACTTTCTGCTAGAAAAGCCTGGAGAAACATAACTGTTTCACTCTTTGTGCTCCATCTGATCAGTTCTTGTGGTTTCAGAATGTCTAGTGTTGTATCACTATAATATAAAGAAAATAATATCTTCTTTACCTAATAATATCACATTATGATGTCACTAAATGATAATAATATCTCAGTTAATTACATGGAAATGACATGTCATGTTGCCAAACTATTTTGATAAAGAACAACAGTTTCCTTTTTAGAGCATCATTTTTTTTAATAATCTGTTGGTTATTTTGATGAAAAATATATTATCCAGAGAGAGCACTCATATAATTCAGAGGAATATTTAAAGACATTTACTTGCTGTAGCCCCCTACTTCCTTAGTTGTCTTAGCATGTCCAAGTCGTGCTTGGTTTTTTCCCTAAAGCTGTCATGTCAGCCTCACTGGAAATGTTTATTTTTCACAATTATCAGTGTGTATAATTCTGAAAATTGTATGAGTTTCCCATCACGTTATTATCTTGTTAGAGTTTGCCAAAGAGAACCTAATACGTAAACTTGTTAAACCAGAGAGCATAATGTTAATCATAAAGCAAAATTAACACCTTCTTGTTAAAAATAGTTGTAGCTTTTTGAAAAATGGACATTTGGCAGAGTGCAATGGCTCACGCCTGTAATCCCAGCTACTCAGGAGGCTGAGGCAGGAGAATTGCCTGAACCTGGGAGGCAGAGATTGCAGTGAGCCAAGATTGTGCCACTGCACACCAGCCTGGGTGACAGAGTGAGCCTTCGACTCAAAAAAAAAAAAAAAAAAAAGGGGACATTTTGGGGCATGGATATTTTTCCTGTAATTAAGATATAAGTTTTATTCTAGGTTAATCTTTGAATATACGATACTATGAGACTAACATCTTATTAATTTATACGTTAATATTTATCATAATATTTAAAAGTAAACAGCAAATGTGCTCACATGATACTTTTTATGTCAGTCTTGTGTCAAATAACACAGTATATGGTGGGAGACCCAAAATAATGAGATTGATAAACCTAATTTCTAACTCTGACCCAGCCACTAAAGCAGTCTTGTGAAATGAAGCAAATTATAAACTCCTTCATGCTTTTCCATAAAATGAAATATTTTGATAAGTATTATCTTCAGGCAATTCAAGTCTAAAATGTTAAAATCTATAAGACTACCAACATCTTCTTTCTCTTGATGGAATGCTTGTCAGAGTTAGCCAAACTCAAAGTCTGAGAGCACAGTCCTCAAAACTGTCCTTGCTTTTGACACCAACAGCAAGATTAGAGGATTCACAAAACCACCCTCTAGTACAATCATTCACTGAAAGGACTCACAGAACCCATTGAAAGCTATTCTGTTTTTGGTTACGGTTTATTACGGGGAAGCGTAAAGATCAAAAATTAACCAAAGGAAGAGTTGCATAGGGTAGAAACTGGGAGGATTCAAATGTAAAGCCTCTGTTGTGCCCAGGACCCATTACCCTCCTGGAATTGATGTGTGGCAACATAGATGGAGTACTGCCAAAAAGGGAAGCTTGCCTGGGTTATGGTGTCCACAGTTTCTCATGGGGCTTGATTACTCATGTATCCTTGACTGACTGATTGCCTACATGGTTAATCTCAGCCTCCAAGCTGACTGATATTGCATGACCCACCATCCTAAATCATATGATTGGTCTTTCTGGCTTAGCCTCTACTCTAAGATTATCAGGTGTGGTCAGCCTCCATTCTAACCAAAGACACTGCTATCAGGTATGACACAGATTACCACTCAGAAGCCGAGGGCAAAGGACAGACCTCTTTTTCAGCAAGGTCAAATTCTGCCTTATATATACACTATGTTTCCATAGGCTCTTCATGGCTTTGATCTAATTTAGCCTCATTTAAATTATTTAAGCCTAAATACAAAAAAAGAAATGTGTATTTTCTATTTTGTCATATTCCACAGCCATATCTGCAGGTAGGGAGTATCAGAGAGATTTGTTTTTAATCAATGCTTATTTTTTAACAAAAAAGTAAACAAATGTAAACAAATATTTTACTGAAGTAACATAATGTTAAAATAACCAAAATGTCTGTATATGTCTAGGATAAAGCCTTCCTGCTTTTTCTTTATGTCTTTCCCCCAAATCTTCCATACTGAACTCGTAATTCTGATAATAAAAATTAACTTATTCCTTATTCGTTAATACTTACTGAAGGCTTACCAACTTGGACAAGAGAGAAAAGTTTTCTAACCTAGACTATAAACAAATATATAAATAAATAAACAGATAATTTCAGCTGCTTATAATTTTTTAAAAAAATGTTATCATATTAATTGCAGGCAACACCTACTTTATGTTACATGGACTGAGAATGTCTTTCTTTTTTCTTTTATTTTCTTTTTTTTTTTTTGAGATGGAGTCTTGCTCTGGCCTAAGCTGGAGGGCAGTGGTGCAATCTTGGCTCACTGTAACCTCCACCTCCCAGGTTCTAGCAATTCTCCCACCTCGGCCTCCTGAGTAGCTTGGACTACAGGCATGGGCCACCACATGGGACTAATTTTATTATTATTATTTTTTAGTAGAGACAGGGCTTCACCATATTGGCCAGGCTGGTTTCGAACTCCTGATCTCGTGATTCACCCACCTCTGCCTCCCAAGGTGCTGGGATTACAGGTGTGAGCCACAGCACCCAGCTGAAAATGTCTTTCTAAAGATATCATTTGGGCTAAGTCGAGAATGATAAGAAGCAGCCATATGAAAATCACAAAGAAAAACATTCCCAAAAAAGGAAACAGCAGGTGCAAATCATCTACAGTGGGTATGAATATTTTCTCCCATTCTGTAAGTTGATTATTATCCATTGACAATGATCCATTGATTATTTCTTTTGTTGTGCAGAGCTTTTTGGATTAATTTGGTCCTATTTATTTATTTATTTGTATTTGCTTTTGCAGTTTTAGTCATAAATTATTTGCGTAGGCCAATGTAATGAAGAGTTTTTCCTAGGTTTTCTTTTAGAATTTTTAGGGTATTTTATGGGATCAGGCCATATATTTGTCTGTAATCCATCTTGAGTAAATTTCTGTATACAGTGAGTGATAGGGATCCAGTTTCATTCTTCTGCATGTGGCTCTCTGATTTAACCAGCACTGTTTACTGAGTAGAGTGTCCTCTCCCCAGTATGTTTTGGTCTACTTTGGAGATCAGTCTTTATTTCTGGATTCTCTATTCTGTTCAATTTGTGTATGTGTCTACTTTATACCAGTACCATGCTGTTAGGGTTACTATAGCCTTGTAAATTGCAGTCAGGTAACGTGATGCCTCCAGATTTGTTCTTTTTGCTTACGATTGCTTTGGCTATTCAGGCTCTTTTTGGTTCCATATGAATTTTAGAAGTGGTTTTTCTAATTCTGTGAAAAATAATAATGGTATTTTGATAGAAATTGCATTTAATCTGTAGATTGCTTTGAGTAGTATGTTCATTTTTACAATATTGATTCTTCTAATCCATGAGAATGAGATGTTTTTCCATTTGTTTGCATTATCTACAACTTGTTTCATCAGTGTTTTGGAGTTCTTCTTGTAGAAATTTTTCATCTTCCTGGTTAAAAATATTTGTATGCATTTGGGAAAAATATTTACAAATTATACATCTGACAAAGGACTAATATAGAGAATCTACGAGGAACTCAAATCAGCGAAAAAAAGAAAAAAACCCAATTAAAAATGGGCAAACAACATGTACAGACATTTTTCAAAAGAAGATACACAAATGGCTGACAAACATATGAAATAATGCTAAACATCACTAACCATCAGGGAAATGCAAATTAAAACTCCACTGAGATACCATCTTACCCCAGTCAGAATGGTCATTATTAAGAAGTCAAAAAAAAATTTGATTTTGTACAGATGTGGTTAAAAAAAAAGGAACATGTATATACAATTGTTGAGAAGGTAAATTAGTACAACCTGGATGAAAAACAGATCTCTCAAAGATGTAAGAGTAAATCTACCATCCCATCCAGCAATCCCACTACTGGGTATCTATACAAAGAAAAATGAGTCACTATGTCAAAAAGACACCTGCACTTACGTTTTTATCACAGCACAATTCACAATTGCAAACATATGGTATCAACATAAGTGTCCATCAACCAATGAGTAAAGAAATGTGGTACACACACACACACACACACACACACACAATGGAATGTGACTCATCCATAAAGAAGAATGAAATAAAGTCTTTTGCAACAACTTGGATGGAAATGGAGGCCATTATCCTAAGTGAAGTAACTCAGGAACAGAAAACCAAATACAGCATGTTCTCATTTATAAGCTAGAGCTAAGCTATGGTTACGTAGGGGCATACAAAGTGGCATAATAGACACTGGAGACTCCAAATGAGGAATGGTGCAAGGGGAATGAGATTTGAAGAATTATCTTTTGGGTACAATGTACACTGTTCAGGTGATGGGTGCACTACGAGTCCAGACTTCTTCACTATGCAATTCATCCATGTAACCAAAAACCACCTGTACCCCTAAATCTATTGAAACAAAAACTAAAATGTAAAGTGTGTGTGAGCCTGGTCCATTCGTGGGACACAGAGAAGGCTTGGATGATTGGAACAGAGAGGAGATGCTGCAAGAGAAAGAGAGGAATGCAGGGTCTAGGTCTTGTAATACCTTTCAGGCTGGTGAGAAGTTTACAAATCACCCAAACGTAAGATTCTCAGATATTCACTTTAGGAAAATCACCTAGCCCATTCTGCTAAAAATGCATTGCAAGAAAAAAAATTTTAAATGGATCCTAACAGGCAGAAAGGCATACATTGTTTTAAAAATAAAAACCAAAACCACATTGAGATGCCATCTTACACCAGTTTGAATGGCCATCATTAAAAAAAATCTGGAGGCAACAGATGCTGGAGAGGATGTGGAGAAAAAGGAAAACTTTTACACTGTTAGTGGGAGTGTAATTAGTTCAACCATTATGGAAGACAGTGTGGCGATTCCTCAAGGATCTAGAAATAGAAATTCCATTTGACCCAGCAATCCCATTACTGGTTATATACCCAAAGGATCATAAATCATTCTATTATAAAGACACATACACAGGTATGTTCACTGCGACACTGTTCACAATAGCAAAGACCTGGAACCAATCCAAATGATCATCAATGATAGACTGGAAAAAGAAAATGTGGCACAAATACACCATGGGATACCCTGCAGCCATAAAAAATGATGAGTTTGTGTCCTTCGTAGATGGATGAATCTACGTAGACATGGATGAATCTAGAAACCATAATTCTCAGCAAACTGACACAAGAACAGAAAACAAAATACCACATGTTTTCACTTATAGGCAGGTGATGAACAATGAGAACACTTGGGCACGGGGAAGGGAACAACACTCACTGGGCTAGGTGGGGGAGTGGAGGGGAGGGGGCTAGGTGGGGGAGTAGAGGGGAGGGGTGGGGAGGGACAGCGGGGGCATGGGGAGGATACAGAGAGCTAACATCGGGAGAAATGCCTGATGTAGGTGACTCAGGTGGTGGGGGGAGGATGGAGACAGCAAACCACCATGGCATGTATGTACCTATGTAACAATCCTGCAGGATGCAGATGTGCACATGCACCCCAGAGCCCAAAGTATGATAAAAAAAATAAAATAAATAAAAAACGAGGGTTTGAAAAATTAAGCAGTTTGAACAGGCATGGTAGTTCACACTTAATCCCAGAGTCTGGGAGGTCAAGGAGGGAGGATTGTTTGAGCCCATAAGATTGAGCACAGCCTGGGCAACATAGCAAGACTCTGTCTCTACAAAAAAAAAAAAAAATTTAATTAGCCAAGCGTGGTGGCACAGACCTGAAGTCCTAGCTACTCAAGAGTATCCATTCAGTCCAGAACCTTATGGTTACAATGACCTACAATCATCTCACTGTCCTCAAGCCTGTGCAGCAAAATAAAATCCTGTCTTAAAAAAAAGGAAGAAAAATTATATAGTTTGCTTAAGACCATAACACAAGAAAGTGGCAGAACGAAGATTTAAATATACATTTTTTTTTGACCTGAAGAATAAAA
The DNA here is from genome assembly GCA_963573385.1 of Cacajao melanocephalus. NCBI lineage: Eukaryota > Metazoa > Chordata > Mammalia > Primates > Pitheciidae > Cacajao > Cacajao melanocephalus. Next base: position 29,658 of record CAUYLG010055014.1, read on the forward strand.
CTTTCTCCACTAAGCTTATCTTCGTGTGTGTGCGTGTGGTCGTTGGTAATATTGCAGGTAATCTCAAATACTAAGAGATATTTAATTTGAAGGCTGTTTATGACTTCCCAAACAAGTATGCATTTATTTTTATTATTTTCTATGGAATCTCAAACATGTAAACTAACCTATTGGGTTGTGATTCCTTTTGCTGTAAAGTGAGGGTAAAGCTGATGGTATTATTCATGGTAATCTGTAATTCATCTTGCCTATCTGTAATTCCTTTTGCATTCAAATGATACTTTACTGTGCTGTTTCAAAACCTTTTTTTTAAGCCTAACCTTTCAGATTTTACTTCACCTTTGCTTTCTTTTCCACAGTTGCAAATTTAGCCAAATTTTTCTTTTATTTACCGTTCCATCAAAGGGTAATTAATACTCTAAGGTTTTTATAAATATTGTTTCATTGGCTATGGTCAACCATTAATTTCTTCCCCTGTGAGCTCATATTATTCTTACTTGTATCATTCATTTTGAAAGAAGTTATGGGGTATTATTCACCCTTTGCAGCTCCACAACACCTGGAACAGCCTTCTGGCTTTATTAATTCCACAGATATTATTTCCTGATTTTTTTATTTATTTTTATTTATTTTTATTTATTTTTTATTTTTTGAAAGAAAGAAAAAGAGAGGAAAGAAAGTGAGAGTGAAAGAAAGAAAAAAAAAAGAATGTAAGAGAGAATGAAAGAGGAAGAGAAAGAGGGAGAGAGAACGAGATTCTTGTTCTATTGCCCAGGCTAGAATGCAGTCTAAAAA
>CAUYLG010055015.1:0-19549 GCA_963573385.1 Cacajao melanocephalus
TGCCTGCCTCAGCCTCCCAAAGTGCTGGGATTACAGGCATGAGCCCCAATGCTCGGCTGCTTTTCAATTTGTTGTATCAATGCTTTATAGTTTTCACTGTAGAGATCTTTCACTTTTTTTTTTTTTTTTTTTTTTTTTTTAGACAGTCTCGTTCCATTGCCAGGCACCAGGCTGGAGTGCAGTGGCACGATCTCAGCTCACTGCAACCTCCGCCTCCCAGGTTCAAGCAATTCTCCTGCCTCAGCCTCCCGAGTAGCTGGGACTACAGGCGCACGCCATCACGCCCAGCTAACTTTTGTATTTTCAGTAGAGACGGAGTTTCACCATGTTGGCCAGGATGGTCTCGATCTCTTGACCTTGTGATCCGCCCGCCTCGGCCTCCCAAAGTGCTGGGATTACAGGCATGAGCCATCACGCCTCACCTAAATCTCTTTTCTTTTCTTTTCTTTTTTTGAGAAGGTTTCGCTCTTGTTGCCCAGGCTGGAGTGCAATGATTCACTGCAACCTCCGTCTCCCAGGTTCAAGCAATTCTCCTGCCTCAGCCTCCTGGGTAGCTGGGATTGCAGGTATGCACCACCACATCCAGCTAATTTTGTATTTTTAGTAGAAATAGGGTTTTTTCCATGTTGGTCAGACTGGTCTCAAACTCCCAACCTCAGGTGATCTGCCCACCTTGGCCTCCCAAAGTGCTGGGATTACAGGCATAAGTCACTGTGCGCCTGGCCTTCATTTTTTTTTTTTTTGAGATGGAGTCTAGTTCTGTCACCCAGGCTGGTGTGCAGTAGCATGATCTTGGCTCACCGCAACCTCTGCCTCCCGGGTTCAAGCGATTCTCACGTCTCAGCCTCCATAGTAGCTTGGGATTACAGGTGCCTGCCATCACATCCAGCTAATTTTTGTATTTTTAGTAGAGATGGGGTTTCACTGTGTTGGTCAGGCTGGTCTCAAACTCCTGACCTTGTGATCTGCCTGCCTCGGCCTCTCAAAGTGCTGGGATTATAGGCGTGAAACACCATGCCCAGCCTAAACCCCTATTTTTTTATAAATTATCCAGTCTGTAGTATTCAGTTATAGCAATAAAAAATAGACTAGGATACCTCTGTAGCTATTCCGGTTTATCAATGTCCCTCTTTAAAATTTCATTTATATGGAACACCTCACAAATTTGTATGTCATCCTTGCACAGGGGACTTACTAATCTTCTCTGTATTGTTCCAATCTGTGTGCATGTGCTGCCAAAGGAGCACTCAAAGTCCTTCTTGAAGTGTGACCCCAGAATTCCATATGATGTTTGACCAGTGCAGAGTGAAAATTTTCTCTCTCATTGCCCAGACATGATACATTTATTAAAGTATCCTAAGACTGAATTAGCCTTTTTGAGCAGCCTAATTTCCCTGTTGAATCTTACCGAGCCTGTAGTAAACTAAAACTCCTAAGACTTTCTCACATGAAGTAGAAAATGTACCTGGATATCCTCCTCCTTCTTTTCCTTGTCAATCTTCAAGACCTTGGCCAGGCTTCCCTTCATCCATCATGTCTCCCTAAAGAGTCTAGCTCTAAGTGATTGCTACTTTCAAGGAATTTGCCTTATACTTTGGTATGCTAGTTGGCACTAGTCATAGTCAGGCTTGCACTGTAATTATCCCAACATAAATACGCCTGATTTCCTGTTCTTTATATATAAATGCCAACCTTTTACATAGCAACAATTTCTAAAGCGTGTTTTCTCCTACTGGCTATAAATAAAGAGAGCTGGAAGAACATATGAGTGAGCCTTTTCACTCCCTGACTGTTTTTGATTTGTATATTAAAAATTAAAAACAGGCTGGGCACAGTGGCTCCCAGCACTTTGGGAGGCCAACACAGGTAGATTACTTGAGTTCAAGACCAGCTTGGTCAACATGATGAGGCTCTGTCTCTACAAAAAAATACAAAAATTAGCTGGGTATGGTGGTGTGCACTGCACCTGGAGTCCCAGCTACATAGGAGACTGAGGTGGGAGGATTGCTTGAGCCAGGAAGGCAGAGGCTGCAGTGAGCAGTGATCGCACCACTGCACTCCAGCCTGGGCCACAGAGTGAGACCCTGTCTCAAAAAGAATGCGGTGAGGGGGATGAATAATGAATAATCATAACTAAACTAAAACATTTTATAATAAAACCAAATAAATAAATAAATAAATAAAAACTGGAAAATTTCAAATGTGTGAGAAAGCCCATGCAGTAAAGGAGAGAAATGGGCTTGAATCAAGAGGTGAGGTGGTAGCCAAAAAATAAGGCAGGCTCATTCTTGAGACTCTGGAAAGCTACAAAACGATACTGGCTCAGCCAAGTGTTCCCAGGGCCTGGTCCTAGTAGGGGGCCCACTTCTACCCATGACTCTTTATTCCCTACCTCACCCCAGGAACTCCCTCTATCCACAGACGTCACTCCACCTTTGGAAAGTCTGCGTGCCTGTCGTCTAACAGGTGCAGATAGCAAGGGATGGAGAATCCCAAAGTCCATGGCCATCCAGAGAGATATGTTTCCAGTTTTTAAAAAAATCTTTAATTTTATCAGTTTTAAAAAAAAATTGGTTTCTGAGGCTGGGTGCTGCGGCTCACACCTGTAATCCCAGCACTTTGGGAGGCCGAGGCGGGCAGATCACCTGGGGTCTGGAGTTCGAGACCAGTCTGCCCAACGTGGTGAAACCCTGTCTCTACTAAAAATACAAAAATTAGCCAGGCATGGTGGTGGGTTTCTGTAATCCCAGCTACTCAGGAGGCTGAGGCAGGAGAATTGCTCAAACCCAGGAGGCAGAGGTTGCAGTGAGCCAATATCGCGTCATTGCACTCCAGCCTGGGCAACAAGAGTGAAACTCCGTCTAAAAAAAAAAAAATTGGTTTCTGAAAGTTTTTTGCATTAGACCTTTGGCCAGCTAAAAATGAGCTTGAAATCCAAGGAGAATACACCAAATATACTTAAAAGAAACACACACAAGACAAACTTAGTTTTCAAAGAATATGCTTATTAATAAGGAGATGGAAAAAAAAATGAAGTGGAATCCAGTATGAGGTAAAGTTTAGCAAAGTGAGCATTCACTGAAGTAAGTTTTTTTTCTTTTAAATGAAACTCACATTGCAAACATATCCAGGGAAAATAAATAATTCCAAATGCATTTTTCCCAAAGAAACACATAGCAGTTCTAATCTCAGTATTAATACAGCACTATGCTTCAGGTAATTTTGAGACAGCATTTTAAAATTAAGCACCAAAATAAAAGTTGTACTACTTACAGATCTGTATAAAGCACAATAAGGCAAGGTTCTTCCTTAAAAATTCATTCATCCTCTCATTCATGTGTCAACAATAACATACCAAACCCTGTGATTTGTGCTGAGATCCCTCTCCTTAAGCATGTCAAAGTGGAGAAGAAAGACAACTAAGAAAATAAAAGTACATTGTATTGTAACATACTCTGTGCTTATGACATCCTGCTCTTCTGTTTTTCCTCCTGCCTTACCAGTCATACTTACTCTACTTGCTGGGTGACTTTTCTCCACACATGTAACGCTTTACCCTAGGCCTTTGCCTTTCTCAGTTCACTTGCTCACTCGCACTCTCCCTGTGCTCTCTCTTGCCTAGCTCTCGCTCTCACTCTGTGTGATTCCAACGATTCCCTACAGCTTTAAAAATCACCTATATGCAAAAAAAAATCATCTACATTCTGGTGACTCCCCAGTTTTGTTTTTTTTTTTGATACGGAGTCTTGCTTTGTCACCCAGGCTGGAGTGCAGTGGCACGATCTCTGCTCACTGCAATCTTTGCCTGCCTGGTTCAAGCAATTCTCCTGCCTCAGCCTCCTGAGTAGCTAGGATTACAGGGGCACACCACCACGCCTCGCTAATTTTTGTATTTTTAGTAGGGAAGGGGTTTTACCATGTTAGTCAGGCTAGTCTCAAACTCCTGACCTTGTGATCTGCCCGCCTCGGCCTCCCAAAGTGCTGAGATTACAGGCATGAGACGCCACTCCCGGTCGACTCCCAAATTTTTATATCTCCAGCCAAGACTTCTTTTATCTATCCAACTGCTATTAATGTATTTCCCTTTGCATGTTACACAGGCACTTAAGCTCCAAAAGATAGCAAGACGTGTGTCAAAAAATAAAGAGTATTATTGCTTTTTACCCCCCATCGCCTGGACTTCCTCAATTCCCTATCAGTGACACTACTACCCACCTAGCTACCAAAGCTAACCCAACAGCAAATCCTACTGATCCTGCCTTTGAAATACATCTCCTGTAAATCTATTTTCCTCGTCCACAGTCTCTAGCCTTATCCAAACCACTGTAAATTCTCACCTATGCTACTATAGTAGCATCCTCCCTGGTCTCTTTGTGCCCCCCTACTCCTCCCTCTTCCCCTCTACCTCACTCTATTCTTAATAGCCAGAGTGATATCTTTTAAATGTAAATCAGGTTTCATGTCACTTCCTTGTCTGAAACATTTCAGTAGCTTCCGCTGCACTTAAAAATAAAATCTGAATTCCTTGTCATAGCCAACAAGGCCTACACAATCTGTTCCCACCTCCCTCTCCATCTTCACCTGATACTGCCCTTCCCCAGGCTCATGATACTCTAGAGATGCTGGCCTTCACCAGTTCCTAGAATGTACTGAAAGCATCATTATTTCAGAGACTTCATGCTTGCTATCCCCTTTGCTAGAGAGCTTTTCTCATGTTTACTTAGAAGACAGGCTTCTTCTCACTCTCTGGATCTCTACTTACATATTACCTCCGCAGGCCTTTCCTGTGGTGCTCCTGGGAATATTTTCTCTCTGTCCCACTGTCTTATTTCTTCATAGCATCTATCATCAGCTAAAAGGTTAACACACCCTTTTTGTTTTTCACATGTTTACTACCTGTCTCCTCTCACTAGCATACAAACAACTTAAAGACACAATCCTTTTTGTTGTGTTTTCTTTTTTTTTTTTTTCTTTTTTGAGACAGAGTCTTGCTCTGTCACCCAGGCTGGAGTGCAGTGGCCTGATCTCGGCTCACTGCAACCTTCGCCTCTCAAGTTCAAGCTATTCTCCTGCTTCAGCCTCCTGAGTAGCTATTACAGGTGCACGCAACAATGCCCAGCTAATTTTTGGATTTTTAGTAAAGACAGGGTTTTATCATGCTGGTCAGGTTGGCCTCGAACTCCTGGCCTCAGGTGATCCACCTGTCTTGGCCTCCCAAAGTGCTAGGATTACAGGCGTGAGCCACTGTCTGTTGTGTTTTCTATGGTCTCCTCAGTAACAAGTGTCTGTGTAACAGCAGATACTTAGTATCTGCTAAATAAACTGATGTGAGAGAAATGCATACAGAGGGTTAAAGCAGCATGAAAGGGATTAGAAGAAGGCTTTCTAGAGAAGGTGACCCATAAACTGAACCTGGAAGAACTAGCATAAGTATTCAGGCAGATAGTGCAGTGAGGGAAATTGCAGAGCACATCTCTAAACGGTGAAAAATACAGTACATTTTATAATGAAATAATTATGCAAAAAAAAAAGAAAGAAAAATACAGTATATTCGTGAAACTCCAAGCAGTTCAACATGATAATGCAAGATAATGAAAAGTTATGGAGTTAAAACAATCTAGGTCTGACACAGTGGCTCATGCCTATAATTCCAGCACTTTGGGAGGCCAAGGCAGATGGATCACTTAAGCCCAAGAATTTGAGACCAGACTGGGCAACATGGCGAAACTGTGTCTCTTCAAAAAATATGAAAAATTAACCAGGTGTGGTGGTGCGCGCCTGTAGTCCCAGCCACTTGAGAGGCTGAGATGGGAGGACCACTTGAGTCCAGGAGGCTGAGGTTGCAGTGAGCTGAGATCATGCCACTACACTCCAGCCTGGGTGACAGAGCAAGACCCTGTATCCAAAAAAAAAAAAAAGAACAAACTGTAATTCCTAGAGAACTCACTTCTCTACTCTAAATCTACTGAAACATTGAATAGAATCTTAGGAATGAAGGAGGAAGGCATCTTTTTCTTTTTATTTTTTTGAGATGGAGTTTTTCTTTTTTTTTTTTTTTGAGATGGAGTCTCTCTCTGTCACCCAGGCTAGAGTACAGTGGCATGATCTCGGCTCACTGCAACCTTCCCCCTCCAGATTCAAGCAATTCTCCCGCCTCCACCTCCTAAGTAGCTGGGATTACAGGCACCTGCCACCACGCCCAGCTAATTTTTTGTATTTATAGTAGAGACAGGGTTTCACCATGTTGGCCAGGCTGGTCTCAAACTCCTGACCTCAGGTGATCCGCCCACATCGGCCTCCCACCAAGTGCTAGGATTACAGGGGTGAGCCACTGAGTCTGGCCTCTCTTTTACTTTTAAAACTATTTTTATTTGCTTATTTGAGATAGAGTCTCGTTCCATGGCCCATTGCTGGGAGTGCAATGATGCCATCACAGATCACTATAGCTTTGACCCTCTGGGCTCAAGCAATATTCCTGCCTCTGCCTCCCATGTAGTTAGGACCACAGGCATGTCCCACCACCCCTGGCTAGTGTTGTCTTTTTTTTTTTTTGGAGAGATGAGGGCCTTACTACCTTGTCCAGACTGGTCTCAAATTCCTGGGCTCAAGTAATCCTCCCACTGTGGCCTCCCAAAATTCTGAGATTACAGGCATTAACCAACATGCCCAGCCGTTTTTTTTTTTCTTTTTTGTCTAAGTCTTTAACACTTAAGCATCTCTAATAATACATGTACTGACATTAGTTTATATACCCTATAAATATATATTTAAATATGAGTAAATGATTGATGGACTAGTAAAAATGTAAATCTAGGGCCCGGTGCGGTGTGGCTCATGCCTGTAATCCCAGCACTTTGGGAGGCCAAGGCAGGCAGACCATGAAGTCAAGAGTTCAAGACCAGCTCAATCAACACAGTGAAACCCCATCTCTACTAAAAATACAAAAATTAGCTGGGCGTGGTGGCAGGTACCTGTAATCCCAGCTCCTCGGGAGGCTGAAGAAGGAGAATTGCTTGAACCTGGGAGGCAGAGGTTGCAGTGAGCTGAGATCACACCACTCAACTCCAGCCTGGGCAAGAAGAGTGAAAACCCACCTCAAAAAAAAAGTAACTCTAAAGAAGTTATATGATTAATATATGTTTGTATTAAACATTAATATAAAAAATGTTTAGTTGTAAGGAAAGTAAAATTAGCAAAAATTAAAATTATTAAATTGGCAACAATATTTAGTCAGCTGCAAAAAATGTTTTTAAATGAGGCCAACCAAGAAAGGAAAGAGAATGTAGCAAGGGAAACAAATCCACCAAAGAGAAATTTCTCATTTTACAGTTTAAGTGTTGCCTTGGAATTTTGTAAATGAAATCCATGTATTTTTCTTTTTATTTATCCCCAGAACTCAGCAGACTCAGGTGTTTAGGAAATTCCCAGTAACTGTCTAATTGAACTGAACCAACCTCATCACAGCCTTAGGCAGCAGGTACCTCAATTCGTTTTAATTTCCACTAAATTGGAGCTGAGGGGTGAGTAGGATGTTGAGCTATGTTTCTTATCAAAAAATTTAAAATATAAGTAGTTTCAAGATATTTTATTAAGTATTGGTTCAAATTGTAGAGGTTTAGTTATTTGTTTTTACTTTCGGGAATCAGTATGGTTATACTGAGAAGAGGAATAGTGTGATGCTTAATGAACTTTATAACTAGACCAACCAAGTCCAAATCCCAGCTGTGCAACCTTAGGCAAGTTACTTAACTTCTCTATACCTCAGTTTACTCATCTAAAAAATGGAGCTAACAATAGTACCTACCTGATAGGATTGTTGTAAGAAGTACACGTGGTAAGAACAATGTCTGACAGTGTACAGTGTATAATATTTGCTATCATTACAATTATTTTTCAATTGTTTTTCTAATTAACTTGAAAATAGTATTTTACCCATGAACAACCTCCACAGTTAAAACTTTTTTTTTTAATTGGCCACTGGATGGTCAACACAGTTAAAACTTTTTATGAGAATATGAACACCAATCATTTCACTTGAATTCCAAGCAAGAATTATCTACTAATATGCTACTTACATTAACTGATTAATTTTCTTCTGCTGCTCCTTGGATCTTCTGTATTTTAGCAGCTTACTTTGTGTTGGCCTATCAGCGCCTATGTTTTCTGGGAAATGGACAATGGGTGGTAACTTCAAGTTCAGAGCTTCCTTTTCCGCTGCAATGACAGCTTTGTTCGGATCTGACATCTTGATCCCCTAAAGATTAAAGTGCTCTGTACTCTGAGGAGAAAAAGTCCATAAAGCCATTATTGTATTAGCAAGCCTCGATATATTCATAACAGGTCTAATATACCAATACCAAAAATAAAATTCTGGACACGTTTTATATCTTCCTGCCAAGTATGGCATTAGTCTAAAGAATGGCAGTTGAGGTAAGTTGGCAGGGATTCCTGTTAGAACTCTACAATGCACTTATGAAGCAACGAGCCAGTCAGTTCCCCGTTAGGGCTTGTTTCCTTATGGATGAAATTAAGGAACTGAATGAAATGCTTTGTAAATATCCCTACAGCTCTAACATTCTGGGTTCAAAATTTTCCCTAGATGCAAACCACCACTACCACCACCACCACCACCACCACCACCACAACCAATCCAATTGTTGAGGGATGATCACCTTCCATGTAAAAGCCGATTTTAACATCACTAATGTTTTTACACATCAATAGGTTATCTTAGTCTTGCTGCCTTCCAAGAAAGTGGTGCTATGATCAAGCAAAAAATAGGCATACTTAATGCATGGCAAATCTAAAATGTCATGTAAATACTCAAAAATTTTACTGTGATAACAACTATATTTGCCATGAATGCCTACAGGATTTGGAGATTCCTGCCTTGAAAGAGTGTTTAAGTTGGCACCCAAATCTCGATACCTGCCCTGGAAGGGAAAGGAAGAGAGAAGCAAGGAACAAGTACCTGATTGTTTCTCGCTACTTCCCTGCTGCGCAGACGAGAGAGACAGTCAGAGGCTCTCCTCAGGTGAAAGGACGGGGATAACGAGGGCGAAACCTCCGGAAAGCCAGCAGCTCTCAGACGCGTAGCTGGAGAAGGGCGAGTGGAAACAACGTCGTCGCTATGGAAACTGTGGCGGCTCCAGCCGGTGGGGCTGGGTGAAGGTTGCCTGGAGAGGCAGTTGCTGAGCTACGAGGGATTAAGATTACCTGTCACAACAATAATTCATTACTCAAGTAAATGGGGTGTGAGTTTGTTGTTGTTGTTGTTGTTTTTTTTCTCTTAACTTGTCTTTCCTTGGAAGGGGACCAGGAAATCAGGATCTTCAAATTGTGGAAAACTGCAAGACTGGAAATTTAGATCTGTTGGAAAATAGATTTATGGAAACACTCAGCAAGAGAATCAAGTCTTCAAGTGTCCCCTAGTGACATCCTGTAAATATTGGAACTAATCAGCAATATAGTTTATCTTGCTTCTAGATTTCCTGTTTGTTGACACAACACTTCCAGGAATTCTTTGGCAAAATCAAACAGGTTACGGTGTGTGAATTTAGTGAGTATGCTGGGAGAAAGATGTGAAATTTTGCTATGTGAAGCTGCACAATGCATACTACATCTAAACGGTAATAGCCTACAAGAATACTGTGTCAAAATTAAATTAGGGAAGTGAATAAATCCTGCTAGTCTATTAATAGCATATTCATTCTTAGATCTCATGAGACTTAAAAAAATAGCATATTCATTCAACAAATATTTGAGCACCCTCTGTGTCGGTCACTACATAATTTTTTGTTCTTTTAATGAAAGTACACGCAACACTTGTGTCTGTCACACGGTAGGTGCTCTAAAATGTCATTTAAGTGAGTGAATGAACAAGTTAAAACTTCCGGGTAGTTTGTAAAAGAAAACTATCTTTCTGTAGAAAATGAAATACTTGTATAAATATGTGACCTTTTGTTGTTTAAACTCTAATCCTGTGACAGATTAGACAGTTTTTTAAAATGTCAATTTATTAGCATTTATTTTTTAGAGACAGGGTCTCGCTCTGTCACCTGGGCTGGAGTGCATTGGCGCCATCATAGTGAAAGGAGTCAGCTAGCTTTTGCCTTAGGTAGATAGCAAGGGAAGGGTCCCCGGAGAAACCCCAGCCCATGGGTCAGTACCTCATCCCCACATAACTTAAAAAGCAGCCTGGAAAAAAAAGATTCAAGCTGCAGGCACTGATAAGGGAACTAGCACAGGGTGTTGTGCCTGGAGACATGCCGCGACTGCACAGACAGAAAAACCTCCAGCCCATTTAGACAAAAACTTGCACAGACCTTCTTCTCAATCACATAAAGGAACAAGGCCTGGCACAGAAATGCCTTTGTCCTTTGTATAGTCCATGGGCTCCCAGGAAAAAAAAAGTTTCTTCTCCTTTTGTGGGCCTGGGCACAGTACGGTCCTGTAGGTTCCGGTGGGTGCTCTACTTTCCTTTATTTGGATTGTAAGTTGGACTTCTATGAATCATCACTTCAGCTGCTGATTGGTCCTGGGCCAAGCTCCAGGGCCAAGCTTTCACTTTAGCTCTTGATAGGTCCTGGGCCAAGCTAAGCAGCATCTATGAATCATCATTTCAGCTCCTGATTAGTTCCAGGCCAAGGCCCCTGGGAAGGGGAATGGGGGGCACGAAGCACATTTCTTCCGCTTCCCAGTCCATAAAAACCCTGGACCCCAGCTTCACAGGGAGCACTCCATTCAGGTGCCCCTCTCTGCTGGCAGAGAGTTTTCTTCTTTCACTATTAAACTTTCGCTCTAAACTCACCTTGGGGTCTGCCCTCCTTACTTGTCTTGGAGGTAGGACAAAGAATTCCAGTTGTTATCCCAGACAACGAGAAACTGTTTGTTTCTCTTTGAGATGGAGTCTCGCTCTGTCACCCAGGCTGGTGTGCAGTGGCCTGATGTCAGCTCACTGCAACCTCCGCCTCCCGGGTTCAAGTGATTCTCCTGCCTCAGCCTCCCAAGTAGCTGGGATTACAGAAGCATGCCACCACTCCCAGCTAATTTTTGTATTTTTAGTAGAGACGGGGTTTCACCACATTGGTCAGGCTGGTCTCAAACTCCTGACCTAATGATCCACCTGCCTCAGCCTCCCAAAGTGCTGGGATTACAGGCATGGGCCACTACACCAGGCCTGAGAAACTGTTACATCTTGCATTGCTAAGACTACAGCAATAGCTCACTGCATCCTCAAACTCCCAGGCTCAAGGGATCCTCCACTTCAGCCTCCTGAGTAGCTGGGACTACAGGCGCACACCGAGACATTGGCTAATTTTTAAAAATATTTTGTTGGGACAGTGTCTCACTATGTTGCCCAAGCTTGTCTCAAACTCCCAGGCTCAAGCAATCCTCCTGCTTCACCTTCCTAAGTTTTGGGATTACAGGCTGAGTCACTATATCTGGCCTGAATATCAATTTGGTTAAGCTAAACTAGAAGGACTAAAGAGAAGGCAGCAATCTTATGTATGACAAACCCACCTTCTCCCAGTCATTCAATCAAACACTAATCTAGGGCTGCTGTGAAGAGATTACAGCTATAATGCAAGTCCCTGGTGGTCAAGTGACATTGGTCTAAGGAGATTATCCTGGGTGAGCCTGACTCAATCAGTAGAAATCCTTTTAAAAAGATTTAGGCCTGGCAAAGTGGATCAAACCTGTAATCCCAGCACGTTAGGAGGCCAAGCCAGGCAGACTGCTTGAGCCCAGGAGTTTGAGAACAGCCTGGGCAACATGGTGTAACTCCATCTCTATTTTTAAAAATTAAAAATTTAAAAAATAATAAAAAAGATAGGCAGGCCCTGAGTCAAACTCCAAAGAGCAGCTGGATCTACAACTGCTCTCAATTTTTTAGTTCTTCCCTTCCTCACAGATAGCCTGCCCTACAGACCTTGGACTTGCTTAACCAGCCCCTTCCATTGCATAAGCCAATTCTTTGTAAAAAAAAAAAAAAAAAAAAAAGGCCGGGTACAGTGGCTCAGGCCTGTAATCCTAGCACTTTGGGAGGCCAAGGTGGGTGGATCACCTGAAGTCAGGAGTTCAAGACCAGCCTGGCCAACATGGTGAAACCCCATCTTTATTTATTTATTTTTTCGAATCCAGCTATTGTTTCAGCACATACCAGAAACCCCATCTTTAAAAAATAATAATAATATATATACATGCATACATACACACACATATATCTATATATGGATATAATACATATACAGACACATATATCTATATATGGATACAGATGATATATATTATCTCTTACTGGTTCTGCTTCCCACTTTGAAACCTGACTGATACAATGTACATCTTTTTTTTTCACTTTTAAAAATAATTTTATTTTATTCTTCTTTAGAAAGAAAAAAATAAAAAAAGAAAAAAAAATAATAATAATTTTATTTTAAAGACAAAGTCTCACTATGTTGGCCAGGTTGGTCTTGAACTCCTGGCCTCAAGCAATCCTCCTGCCTTGGCCTCTAGATGTGCTAGGATTACAGGAGTGAGCCACCACACCTTGCCAATGTACATCTTTTTAATAGCCAATGTTTCCAAAGTGTGTTCTTTTATAAGAACAGATTCCTCTTGAGCTTACACAAATAAATATATTGTCATAAAATAAGAATACTCATGAATAGTTTCCTAATTCTGGAGATATCAGGTAGAGAAAAAGGTAAATATTTCAATTTTACTCACAAAATATACCAAAAAGTTACCAAATTGCTGTAAAACTACAGATAATGCAGAGAAAAAGTTTTCTTAACTCTGAAAGAAAAAAAATTAAAATGTCAGCAACCTTTCAAGCAAAAAAGTCATTAAAATCATTTCTCTCCTCATCAGTTCAGTCCCATGTAATTTTTGCTCTACTTGATAAATTAGCCATTTAAAGTCTTTTCACCATTGCAGTTTTTAAAGTTCTTATCCAAACTGAATAATCAACAGAGGCCTGTATTCCAGAGTATGTATCAGAGACTTTTTATGCTTTTTTTTTTTTTTTTCAGACGGGGTTTCACCATGTTGGTCACGCTGGTCTTGAACTCCCGACCTCAGGTGATCCGCCTGCCTTGGCCTCCAAAGTGCCTGGATTACAGGTGTGAGCCACCATGCCTGGCCTTTATGCTTTTCATAAACCTCTTTATCCTTTTCATAAACCTTTTTGAAGACACAATGCTTTAGGATTATATTTGCTTGCAAAGATCATTTAGAAGAAACATCAGAATAAAGCAATTTACTATGAACAACAAGATTTAGAATGGCTGTGGTGAAAGACCTGGTAAGAGTTTATAACAATAATGCATTTGATAAGGAAATTTGCTTTTTTCTGTAATCTATAACAGTTTTATATAGTAGCCATAATTATGACTGATAACATATACAAAGACACATCAGATTTTTAGGAGTCTCATATACTTTTTAAACACATATTAATAATATGTTCATATAAATGTAATGCAAAGAAAGTTTTCCGTATAATTTACGTATCAAATAAGCCTCATATGTCTTTCTTAGACTTCCAGGGCCATTCTGGGATAACCTAAGATTAGTTTGAGGCCAAAAAAGACTTAATTTAGAATTTGAAATTTGACTTTGGGAAGCCTGTCAAATATGTCAAAAGATAAAAGCACTCAATTAAAATAGAAAAGGCCAGCCTCAGTGGCTCAAACCTGTAATCTCAGCACTTTGGAAGGCCAAAGTGAAAGATCACTTGAGCCACGGAGTTTGAGACCAGCCTGGGCAACACAGGCAGATGCTGTCTTTACAGAATATTTTTAAAAACTGAGCCAGGCATTGGTGGTATGTGCTTGTGGTCCCAGATACTTGGGACACCGAGGTGGGAGGATCGCTTGAACCTAGGAGGCGAAGGTTGCAGTGAGCCAAGATCACACCACTGCACTCCAGCCTGGGCAACAGAGTGAGACCCTGTCTCAAAAAAATATATATATTTAAAATATTTTAGACAGCATGAGGCACACAATCAGTTTCTCTCTCCTCTTTCTTTTGCAATTTACTCAAAAAGTGAACAAAATCTTTTACCATATTTTATTTTCTTTTATCTTTTGAGACAAGTTCTGGCTCTGTCACCCAGGCTGGAGTGCAATGGTGCAATCTCAGCTCACTGCAACTTCAGCCTCCCAGGCTTAAACTATCCTCCCACCTCAGCCTCCACACTGAGGACTAGAGTGTAGTGTCTGCTAGGACTACAGGTATGAACCACCATGCCCAGCTAATTTTTGTATTTTTGGTAGAGACAGGGTTTTGCTGTTTGCGTAGGCTGCTCTTGAACTCCTGGGCTCAAGCAATTTTTCTGCCTTGGCCTCCCAAAGTGCTAGGATAACAGGCGTGAGCCGCCATGACTGGCTTACTATCTTTTATTAATACTACAAGAAGGCCAGACATGGTGGCTCACGCCTGTAATCCCAGCACTTTGGGAGGCTGAGGAAGGTGGATCATGAAGTCAGGAGTTCGAGACCAGCCTGGTCAACATGGTGAGACCCCTGTCTCTACTAAAAATACAAAAATTAGCCAGGTATGGTGGCGGATGCCTGTAATCCCAGCTACTCAGGAGGCTGAGGAGGAGAATCACTTGAACCTGGGAGGTGGAAGTTGCAGTGAGCCGAGACCGAGCCACTGCACTCCAGCGTGGGCAACAACAAAGTGAGACTCCATCTCAAAAAAAAAAATACTACCAGAAAATCATGTTCAAATGAGAAAATCAATTTTTACTTTTGTATCAGTGTATTACTAATACTAAAGCAAATTTCAGTAAAACCATATGGCCAGGCATGGTGGTTCACACCTATAATCCCAACACTCTGAGAGGCCAAGGTGGGAAGATCACTTGAGGCCAGGAGTGCAAAACCAGCCTGGGAAACACATCAAGCAGACCCCATCTCTACAAAACAAAATTTTTTTTAATTAGCCAGGCATGGTGGCACATACCTGTAGTCCTAGCCACTTGGGAGACTGACGCAAGAGGATTGTTTGAACCCAGAAATTTGAGATTACAAATGAGCTATGACTACACAACAATACTCCAGCCTGGGTCACAGATCAAGACCCTGTCTCTTAAAAAAAATTCAATGAATAAATATTAATAATAACCTTATAAACAAATAGATCCAGTCTCAGTCAGCTTTGACTACATAAGAATTCCATAAGCCTTTTATCACCTCTTAGTTTTTAAATTTTTTTCTCCAACTTTTTATATTCATAAATTTTTTCTCCAACTTTTTATGATTCTACATAAGAATTCCATAAGCCTTTTTATAACCTCTTAGTTTTTAAATTTTTTTCTCCAACTTTTTATATTCATTTATTTTGTACATAACATTTTTCCATACATTTATTCTTTTTTTTTTGTTGTTTTTTTGAGACGGAGTCTTGCTCTATCACCCAGGCTGAAGTGCAATGGCTCGATCTTGGCTCACTGCAACCTCCTCTTCTGGGGTTCAAGCAATTCTCCTGCTTCAGCCTCCCGAGTAGCTGGGACTACAGGCGTGTGCCACCACACCTGACTAATTTTTTGTATTTTTAGTAGAGATGGAGTGCACCATGTTAGCCAGGATGGTCTCAATCTCCTGACCTCCTGATACACCCGCCTCGACCTCCCAAAGTGCTGGGATTACAGGTGTGAGCCCAGGTATGAGCCACCACACCCGGCTTTTGTGTGTGTGAGACAGAGTCTTGCTCTGTGGCCCAGACTGGAGTACAGTGGTACAATCTTGGCTCACTGCAACCTTTGCCTCCCGGGTTCAAGTGATACTCCTACCTCAGCTTCTTGAGTAATTGGGACTCCAGGCACATACCATCATGCCCAGCTAATTTTTTTTTTTTTTTGTATTTTTAATAGAGACGGGGTTTCACCAGGTTGGCTAGGCTGGTTGGTCTTGAACTCCTGAGCTCAGGTGATCCCCCAACCTCAGCCTCCCAAAGTGTCACATATTTATTCTAAAACAACCTTTACATAAACTTTAATTAGCCAAACGTTTTTCTTTTTTGTTGTTGTTATTGTTTCAGTGGCTAGAAACAAAAATTTTTTAACAAAAGAATATATCCTCATGACTTAACTTTTCTTCACTAAAAATATATGTTGCTTTCACTATACTCTGTATACAAAATTCTTTCTTACTTTTAGTAGTTTTAATTACATATATTGATTTGAATTTTAACTCTTAGTAACCCTAGTTTCTAGTGAAAACCCAGGAAGTCAGTGATTTTGAATTGTTTTATATCAGTGTTTGCAGACAAGAGCCATGTAATAATTTCTAAAAATATATGTTTTCTCAATTTGTTGTTGATTAATGGATCCAAATATATTTAGCTGTCTATATCATATGAAGCAAGACATCAAAAATTAAAAAAAAAAAACAGAACTTGAGAATAAGTGGAAAAAAATTTTAAAAAAACATCAAAATATATAAACTCAAACTTATGTTTAATCATTAATGTTTCAGTATTTTCACTCACTAACTTAGAAATAACTCAAACATTTTACTTTTTTTTTTTTTAAAGAGGGGGTCTCGCTATGTTGCCTGGGGCTCAAACGATCCTCCCATCTCAACCTCCCAAAGTGCTGGGATTAGAGGCATGAGCTACTATGCTCAGCCAACTCAAGACAATTTATAATTATCTGTTACCTAATTTAATATAACATGACTTTATGATTTTAAATTACTGAGAAGATTTTTGAAACTATGACGTTTATTTGTAGATGCTTATTCCATTCACACTTACCTAATTTACTTGTTCTTAACAACTGTATTTCATTTGCTTATGGAAAGCAAAACTAGCCATTTAAGTTACTTACTTATTTTCATTAAGCCCCTTCCATTCAAGAAAGTTATTTATTTTGAAAAAACAAAGCCACCAGGCATAGTGTCTCACACTGCCAATCTCAGCCTTTGGGAGGCTGAGGCAGGAGGATCACTTCAGCCCAGGAGTTTGAGACCAGCTTGGGCAATATAGTGAGATCCCCCATCTCTACAACAAATAAAAAATAATTCATTGGGTGTGGTGGCATGTACCTAAAGTAGGAGCCCAAGGAGTTCAAGGCTGCAGCGAGCTATCATGGTGCCACAGCACTCCAGCTTGGGTAACAGAGTGAGACTGTCTTAAAAAAAAATAAAAAGTGGCTGGGCGCGGTGGCTCAAGCCTGTAATCCTAGCACTTTGGGAGACTGAGGTGGGCGGATCACCTGAGATCAGGAGTTCGAGACCAGCCTGACCAACATGGTGAAACCTCATCTTTATTAAAAATAAATAAATAAATAAATAAATAAAAATAAAAAGTGGTCAGGCACGATGGCTCAGGCCTGTAATCCCAGCACTTTGGGAGGCCAAGGCAGGCAGATCACCTGAGGTCAGGAGTTCGAGACCAGCCTGACCAACATGGAGAAACCCAGTCTCTACTAAAAATACAAAATTAACCAGGCATGCTAGTGCATGCCTGTAATCCCAGATATTTGGGAGGTTGAGGCAGGAGAATCACTTGAACTTGGGAGGCAGAGGTTGCAGTGAGCCAAGATGTGTTATTGCACTCCAGTCAGGGCACCAAGAGCGAAACTCCATCTCAAAAATAATAATAATAAAATAAAAATAAAAAGCAGCCGGGTACAGTGGCTCATGCTGTAATCCTAGCACTCTGGGAGGCTGAGGCGTGTGGATCGCCTGAGGTCAGGAGTTCGAGACCAGCCTGAGGTCAGGAGTTGGAGACCAACATAGTGAAACCCTGTCTCTACTAAAAACATACAAATTTAGCTGGAGGTGGTGGCAGGCACCTGTAATCCCAACTACTAGGGAGGCTGAGGCAAGAGAATCACTTGAACCCCGGAAGTGGAGGTTGCAGTGAGCCAAGATCATACCATTGCACTCCAGCCTGGGCAACAAGAGCAAAACTTCATCTAAAAAAAATTAATAATAATAATAATAATAAAGCAAAGAAAACATAAAACTAACCTAACCCTTCATCAGCCAGTCTCATCTTAACCAAGGCCTTTAAGATATTGGACAAAGGTACTTTTCCCAATATCCCTTGCCCTTCTCCCAACCCCAGTCATCCTGTTCCTGAGTATCCATGTGGCATCAAGGACAGCTATGAAGGGAGGGCCCATCTGTGTCCTGGATTTACATACCAGATGTAGAGCCCAGTACAGAGGATAAAGCTGTGAAGATGATGGTAGAGGTTCCAACCTCTCCCAACATGACAAAGATGCAGAGTTGGGCCAGGGAGGATGGGGCCATACTAGTCTCAGCTCTACCATTCAGCTGGTGGTCCAGGTGACACAGACACACATATGTTTCCAGGTTTCACCGTGGCCACCTGTCTAGATCTCAGAATCCAGAGGCCAAAAACCAAAGACAAAAGCTCATATCAAATGTGTGCAAGGTTTCAGGGGAGCCCAGCAGCCAGCCCTCATGGTTTTAGCTTATACACAAATCAAGCAAGTATTACAAGTATCAAGGAAGCAGCAGTTCTATGACTTAAAACATCTAGCAGAGGAAGCATAAATCTGTCTGACCAATTGATGCAGGCAAAATGTAATGTCTAAATTAAAGTCTTAAGATATTTATTCTCCCCTCCCCTCCAGATAGAGTCTCTCTCTCTTGCCCAGGCTGGAGTGCAGGGGCACAATCTTGGCTCACAGCAACCTCTACCCCCGAGGTTCAAGAGATTCTCCTTTCTCAGCCTCCCGAGTAGCTGGGATTACAGGCGCCTGCCACTGCGCCTGGCTATTTTTGTATTTTTAGTAGAGATGGGGTTTCACCATGTTGAGTAGAGATGGTGAAACCCTGTCTAATTTTTGTATTTTTAGTAGAGATGGCATTTCACCATATTTAGTAGATGGTGAAATGCCGCCTCTACTAAAATAAAAAAACTAGCCAGGCGTGCCAGTGCACACCTGTAATCTCAGCTATTAGGGAGCCTGATGCACGAGAATTGCTTGAACCTGGGAGGTGAGATCACACCACTGCACTCCAGCCTGGGCAACAGAGTGAGGTTCCATCTCAAAAAACAAAAAAATTGTATGGAGGCCAATGACAATTATGGTATCAAACACTTTTTTTCCTGCAATTAAAACCAAGTATTTTTAGCTTTTCCCCTTTCAAGAAAATGAAAATTAAAACTTTTCCATAACTGCAAGCAAAACAACTCTAATGGCCCTCTTAGAAGAAATCCAGAACTTCAAAGTATGGTTTAGAATGCACTACACAATCTAGTAGCTGCATATCTTTCCTATCTCTTACTCTCCCCTGGTCTCACTTTACTCATCACACTGGACCTCTTTCTGATCTACGGTTAAAACCATTCACTCTTCAAGACCTTTAAAAAAAATAGCAATAAAATACAGGATGTCTTATGTGGGTCAAGATGGCCGGGGGAGACCTATGTTAATTCTAGCTAAATAATTATAAGCTTGCTTGGCTCAGAGTACACTGAAGTTTATACACCAAACTAAACTATATTATTGGTGCAGTTAATTAGAAATCAAGTGGCAACAGGAGGCCTAAGGTAAAGA
>CAUYLG010055021.1:0-11176 GCA_963573385.1 Cacajao melanocephalus
TCTGGGACACATTTAAAGCAGTGTCTAGAGGGAAATTTATAGCAATAAATGCCCACATGAGAAGCAAGGAAAGATCTAAAATCTACACCCTATCATCAAAATTGAAAGAGCTAGAGGAGCAAGATCAAAACAAACTCAAAAGCTAGCAGAAGACAAGCTATAACTAAGATCAGAGTAGAGCTGAAGGTGATAGAGACACAAAAAAACCTTCAAAAAATCAATAAATCCAGGAACTGGTTTTTTGAAAAGATCAACAAAATAGACCACTAGCCAGATTAATGAAAAAGAAAAGAGAGAAGAATCAAATAGATGCAATAAAAAACAATAAAGGGGATATCACCACCAATCCCACAGAAATAAAAACTACCATCAGAGATTACTATAAACAACTCTATGCACATAAACCAGTAAACCTGGAAGAAATGGATATATTCCTGGACACTTGAACCCTCCCAAGCCTGAACCAGGAAGAAGTTGAAATCCTGAATAGACCAATAACAAGGGCTGAAGTTAAGACAGGAATTAATAGCCTACTAACCAAAAAAAAAAAGTCCAGGTCCAGATGGGTTCACAGACGAATTCTACCAGATGTACAAAGAGGAGCTGGTGCCATTCCTTCTGAAACTATTCCAAACAATTCAAAAAGAGGGAATCCTTCCCAAATCATTTTATGAGACCAACATCATCCTGATACCAAAACCCGGAAGAGACTCAACAAAAACGATAACTTCAGGTCAATATCCATGATGAACATCGATGCAAAAATCTTCAATAAAATACCAGCAAACCAATTGTAACAGCATATCAAAAAGCTTATCCATCACTATCAAGTAGACTTCATCTGGGGGATGCAAGGCTGGTTCAATATACGCAAATCTATAAACGTAATCTGCTACATAAACAGAACTAAAGATAAAAACCACATGATTATCTCGATAGATATAGAGAAGGCCTTCGACAAAACTTAACAGCTCTTTATGCTAAAAACTCTCAATAAACTAGGTATCGATGGAACATATTTCAAAATAATAAAAGGTATTTATGACAAACCAACAGCCAATATCATACTGAATGGGCAAAAACTGGAAGCATTCCCTTTGAAATCTGGCACTAGACAAGGATATCCTCTCTCGCCATTCCTATTCAATATAGTATAGGAAGTTCTAGCCAGAGCATCAGGCAAGAAAAAGAAACAAAGCTTATTCAATTAGGAAAGGAGGAAGTCAAATTGTCTCTATCTGCAGATGACATGATTGTATATTTAAAAGACCCCATCATCTCAGCCTAAAATCTCCTTAAACTGATAAGCAACTTCAGCAAAGTCTCAGGATACAAAATCAATGTACAGAAATCACAACATTCCTGCACACCAATAACATACTAAAAGAGAGCCAAATCAAGAGAGAACTCCCATTCACAATTGCTACAAAGAGAATAAAATACCTAGGAACACAACTAACAAAGGACGTAAAGGACCTCTTCAAGAACTATGAACCACTGCTCAAGGAAATCAGAGAGGACACAAACAGATGGAAAAACATTCCATGCTCATGGTTAGAAAGAATCAATATTGTGAAAATGGCCATACTGCCAAATGTAACTTATAGATTCAAAACTATCAAGCTACCAATGACCTTCTCCACAGTACTGGAAAAAACCACCTTGAACTTCATATGAAATCAAAAGAGATCTCACATAGCCAAGACAATCCTAAGCAAAAAGAACAAACAAGGCATCACGCTACCTGACTTCAAACTATAGTACAACCCTACAGTAATTAAAACAGCATGGTATTGGTACAAAAACAGAGATATAGACCAGTAGAACAGAATAGAGGCCTCAGAGGCAATCCTGCACATCTACAACCATCTGATTTTTGACAAACCTGACAAAAACAAGCAATGGGGAAAGGATTCCTTGTTTAATAAATGGTGTTGGGAAAACTGCCTAGCCATATGCAGAAAGCAGAAACAGGACCCCTTCCTGACACCTTACACTAAAATTAACTACAGATAGATTAAAGACTTAAACATAAGACCTAACACAATAAAAACCCTAAAAGAAAACCTAGACAAAAACCATTCAGGACATAGGCATAGACAAGGGCTTCATGACTAAAACACCAAAGGCATTGGCAACAAAAGCCAAAATAGACAAACGGGATCTAATTAAACTCCAGAGCTTCTGTACAGCAAAGAAACAATCATAATAGTGAACCGGCAACCAAAAGAATGAGAAAAAAATTTTGCAATCTACCCATCTGACAAAGGGCTGATATCCAGAATCTACAAAGAACTAAAACAGATTTACAGGAAAAAAAACAAATGAACCCATTCAAAAAGTGGGTGAAGTACACAGACAGACACTTTTCAAAAGAAGACATATATGAGGTCAACAAACACATGAAAAAATGCTCATCATCACTGGTCATTAGAGAAATGCAAATCAAAACCACAATGAGACATCATCTCATGCCAGTTAGAATGGCAATCATTGAAAATTCTGGAGACAACAGATGCTGGAGAGGATGTGGAGAAATAGGAACACTTTTACACTGTTGGTGGGAGTGTACATTAGTTCAACCATTGTGAAAGACAGTATGGCGATTCCTCAAGGACCTAGAAATAGAAATTCTATTTGACTCAGCAATCCCATTACTGGATATATACCCAAAGGATTATAAATCATTCTATTATAAAGACACATACACATATATGTTCATTGCAGCAGTTTACAATAGTAAAGACCTGGAACCGACCCAAATGCCCATCAATGATAAACTAGACAAGGAAAATGTGGCACATATACACCATGGAACACTATGGAGCCATAAAAAACGGTAAGTTTGTGTCCTTTGTAGGGACATGGATGAATCTGGAAACCATCATTCTCAGCAAACTGACACAAGAACAGGGAAGTTAGGGTGGGATAACATGGGGAGAAATACCAGATATAGGTGATGGGGCGATGGAGGCAGCAAACCACATTGCCATATATGTACCTATGCAACAATCCTGCATGATCTGCACATGTACTCCTGCAACAATCCTGCATGATCTGCACATGTACCCCAGAACCTAAAGTACTATATATATATATAGTGTGTGTGTGTGTGTATATATATATATATAGTGTACATATATAGTGTATATATATATATAGTGTGTATATATATAGTGTGTATATATATAGTGTGTATATATATATAGTGTGTATATATAGTGTGTGTGTATATATATATATAGTGTGTGTGTGTGTGTATATATATATATATATATAAATTGATATTAAAGGAACAGAATAATGGGAAGCTCTATTTATTCCTTGAGCATAGGCTGTATGCTTTTTCTTAGATATGCAATGCTTTGCCTTTGTGCTAGGAGAATTTAGCAGAGTACAGGTAACAGCAAAGTACATTGTTTTACATTGTCTATGATTTCTCTGTGTGTATTGCCTATCTATTTGGAGCATTTAATGTGAAGAAAAAGCCCAGTAATACAGTAGTCCCCCTTATCTGCAGGGGCTATGATCCAAGACCTATGGTGAATGCCTGAAACCACAGATAGTACTAAACCCTATAAGTCTTCCTTGATAGTCAATTGATATAAAGTTTAATTCATAAATTAGCTACAGTAGGAGATTAACAACAACAACTAATAATAAAATAGGACTATTGTAAAAATGACTGTAATAAAAGTCATGTAAATTGGTCTCTCTGTCTCTGTATCTCAAAATATTTTGTTGTTCTGTTCATACCCTTCTTTTTCTTGTGGTTTGTGGATCTGATAACCAAGAAGACTAATAAGTGCCCCTACTTAGTGACTAAAGGGTGGGTAGTGGATATGAGGAGCAAAGGGATGATTCACATATTTGGCAGGACAGAGTAGAATGATGTGAGAGTGCGTCAGGCTACTCAGAAAGGCAAGCAATTTAAAACTTACAAATTGTTATTACTGGAGCTTTTCATTTAATGTTTTTGGACTGCAGTTGACTGCAGGAAAATGAAGCCTTGGAAACTAAAACAAGAGATAAGGGGAAATTACGGTACCAAACAATCAAAATCTCATTCATAAACCTACAAATAATTTGCTACTAAAAAAAAAGGCAAGATTTCTCTTGTCCTTCAACTGACATCCTCCTAAAATTATACGTAATCAACACTAAAATCACCAAAATAATTTTTGTGTTATATTTAACTCAGTAATTACCAGAATATGGAGTAGATTATTAGAATGAAATAATTGTGGTAGATTTTAAAATAAATGCATATGTTACATTTTTTGAAAACTTCTAGATAAATACAAGGTTGTTCTTGGATCAATCAGTATTAATAGAACTTTTTAAAAAATTAGCATACTCTTTTGTATTAATCTTTTAAATAATTAGTTTGCCATATGTGATATAATTAATGAGAATGTGAATAAATATTTCCATCTGGTCCAAAATATGTTAAGGAAATAGGTTTCACTCTTGTTGTCAGAAAGAGGCTGCATTTTATAACATAAAGTGAAGAAAATACAAAATAATAGTGGCTTGAACAAGGTATCCAACTACTTCTCTCTTACCCAAAATAACTGCAAAAACAGGCCATGGAAAGTGGTTTGGGCATTTATACCACTATGGAGGGACCCAGGCTTCATCTCTGCTCAACTTAGCACCTCTAGGATCTATCTAATCAGAGTTCTCATTGTCCTGGATGATTCAGGCCATCACATTCATATGCTAGGAAACTGAATTAATACAAAGTAGAAATAAAAAAAAACCATGACCTCTTCAAGGAGACTTCCTGGATGTCCCACAAAACTTTTGCCCTAGAAACTTAATGGCCAGAAAGTACCCACAGGGCCACATGGAGCAGTAAGAGAAGTTTTTCATCTGGGCACCAATGGATTATTTTACTAAGATGGGGTGAAAGAAAGATTTTGGAAAGCAATGAGCAGTCTCTGCTACCAATCTGAAAGATGAAAATTCTCAAAAATCATGTATAAAGTATTGCAAGTTATATATTTAAAAATGATGGCAAAATGCAGGTCATGCATTATAAATAGCAATACTATTGTGACAATTTATGTGTCTGTGCTTTTCAAGAAACTTCAGCTTAATGATGATGTTGATTATTGAATTTTAAATGGTAACAAGTGTCTCTTAGCATCATCTAAATAAACTTTTATTGTTTTCTATTTATTTAATTTACTATGCAAGATTATAAGAGGAGAATATGACTTTGCTCATTGTACTTTCTTTTTTACTCATTGACAATTGTTTACCCAAATACAAAATTAAAATTTTGCTTCTAAAACATAATCGACTGTATCAAAATAAAAACTTTAAATCTTTTCAGGCATTTAGACATACAGTATAACATATTCAACAATCAACATGATCAATGTACTTAATATAAAAACAGTGCTCATGAATCAATATATGTAATGGAAAACATTAGACAAGTGTACCAATAACAACAGTAATTAAAGAGTATGAAATAAAATAACAATAAGATCTATTTTGAATCTGCCAAGTTAGCAAGGGTTAACATAAAAGCCAGATGACATAGATATTGAAGGAAACAAATCCTCTCACATATACTTGGTAGAAGGGAGAAATCAATCAATAACCCTTGAGGCTATTAGGCAATATGTATACAACACTTTAAAATGTCACACATCTTTAACATATCCTTCTTGGGCTTTTCTCTCTAGTATATTTATTCCTGAGAATTATTCATCGGCTGGGTGTGGTGCTCACACCTGTAATCCCAGCACTTTGGGAGGCCAAGGTGGGAGAATTGCCTGAGGTCAGGAGTTCAAGACCAGCCTGGCTAACATGGTGAAACCCTGTCTCCAAAAATTACAAAAATTAGCTAGGCATGGTGGCAGGTGCCTGTAATTCCAGCTGCTCAGGAGGCTGAGGTAGGATAATCACTTGAACCTGGGATGCAGAGGTTAAAGTGAGCCAAGATCAGGCTATTGCACTCCAGCCTGGGTGACAAGAGTGAAACTCCATCTCATAAAAAAAAAATATTCATATACAGATGAAAAATACTTAAGAAAAAATAGCAATACATCTATAGTAAATATAGTAGAAAACAACATAAACGACCAGCAATTGGGATTTGTTAAAAAAATTTCTTTCATGTTACTATCTTGTCACTAATTATGACATAGCAAGAGAATACATAGTAACAAGAAACAAAAGAAACAATATTGCTGAAAGACTCATTTTTGTATAGTTTGGTGTGTCAATAGGAAAATATTTTGAAAGGATATATACCAGAATGTTAACAATACTTATTTGGGGACGCTAGCACTATAGGTTATCATGTCCTTTTTTTGTATATCGGTATTTCTAAAAAATATTTAACCAATAGTCATAACTTTTGAAACATATTTAAGGACAATGTGAATTAAGTAAGTATAATATTTGAGAATACACAATACAATGAAAATGGTACAGGAGAAAGAGATAAGATGAATTATATTCTGCATGCTTATTTTAGAAATTTTAGAAATTTTTGGTGTTTGTATGCTGTTTGTTTTTTTAACAAAAGTGGAGGACACTGGACTTTTACATGATGGCCAATTTCTTTACAAAGTGAATATTTCTGAATAGAAGACTTTCCATTTTTTCATGGAAAATATTTTTATCAGTTTAATTCTGGAAGATTAGAAGTACCGAAAACCAAATACCGCATGTTCTTACTCATAAGTGAGTGTTGAACAATGAGAACACATGGACACAAAGGAGGAGAACATCATACACTGGGGCCTGTTGGGAGCTAAGGGACTAAGGAAGGAATAGCAGTGGGGTCAGGGGCTAGGGGAGGGATAGCATTAGGAGAAATACCTAATGTAGATGACTCTATACCTTCCTGAAGACTATATTGAAAAAATGGCATTACTGAATTGTAGTGGATTCTACAGATTCCTGGATTTCCTATGTAATGGCTTACTTTGAAAAATTACTCTATGAATTTTCTTTGGAAAGGAGGGTGGTTGTTCAGTGCTTCTACAAATTGTGTTTTGAAAGAAAGTTAAAGGAAAAAAATGCATGAACAAAATACTAGATCTAATTCAAAGCTACCTATTATTTCTAATTCCTGATTCTTGTTGGTTTCTCTTTCTTCAAGATTAAATTTTAATTTTCTCCACTCTGTGAATTTGTTCTCATTTGTCCATCTGCTAACTTCTAAAATTTTATTTTCTATTTTCTCATTTCTCTTTCCGTTTGTCCTTTAGATTTAAATTTTTTCCTGTAACATTATTTTAGCAGGTTTTCAGAAGGGAGCATGTATAAAAACAGTGTTTTAACAGAAGACATTCTTATGCCTGTACACCTTGAATAGGGTCAATTTGGATTTCAAAAATAAATAGAACTAAGATAAAAATGAATAAAGGTAGGTTTTTTGTTCCTTTAGAAAAGGTTAAATATGAAGACAGAATTTAAAGTGTATATAGGATTTAGACTACAATCTCTAGAGTGAATACTTAACAATTAACCTGATTCTATCACTCACGAACTGTATGACCTTGTGCTAGTGGCTTTAATTCTTTGTGCTTCACCTGTCTAATTAGTAAAATTGAGATGCTAGTAGCATTCATTTCTCTTATAATGTTTAAACTAGAAAAGTGGCTAGGTATGGTGACTATGCAATATTTTATAGTGGATAAGAGCAAGTTCATGTTTTTACTCTGAAAGTGCTCCCCGATAACATGTAGTAGGACACAGTAGCTTGATGCTCCAACAACAAAGAACTAAAATAAAATGCATAGTACGAAAACCACAGTGAGATGTGAAAGAGCTGTTAATTGAATAAATTATTGATACAATACCCAAAAGAAGAGAAACTATTTAAGATTGGCAGACAATTCCCATCCTCCTCCCTACTAGTAGATAATGCTACTAAACAAAGAATGTTACTGAACAATGGGAAGAAACAATGTTAAACAGTGTTACTAAAGAATGGGAAACCAAGAGAGAATAAGCTCAGTATTTGTTTGGCTCAGGAATAAAACCTCTGTTGGAGTAAAACACGTTTTAGCTAACGTGTGGGACTGATGTGATAATATGGAAAATTTGAGGGGCAGAAACATATGTTCATCTTCCCTTTGGGACATCTGATGAAGTTTCATTATTGCATGATAGATTGGGGAACAAGAATGTAAGCTACAAAAAGATGAATGAAATCTGCAAAAATCGTGTGACGCTTACCAAACAGGGATGTACAGGAGAATGGGTCTTCCTTAAATACAAGTCTCCCACTATTTATTATTATTATTATTATTTACATTTTAAAGCCCAATAGGGCAGGAGATGAGAACTACATGGAATCTCTGAATGACAAAAAAGAATCTCCTGTAGCCTTCAGGGCTAAGGTAGAAAAAACAAAAAGCAAAATATGCCAAGCTCTCAATCATGCACCTGACAAAGTATACCAAAAACACAGTATCAAAAGGGTAAAATAATTCAGATCAATTTTTTTATTGGATTAAGATTATTAGTCCCTTGAAAGAGGACCATGAGTCTCAAATGAGACTATAGGTCTGGAAAATGCTTTGATTTCAGCATTGTGAGATGTCAAACAGAGGACTCAGTCAATGTATGCCAAGATCCCTATTTTCCATAGAAAATCTGAAATAATAAATATGTGTTGTTTTTAGTCACTAAATTTGTGGCAATTTGATTAACAACAATAGAATATTAATACAAACATTCAAATCCAACAACAACTCTGTAGAAAATAAAGAAACAGAAAAATAAGAACAAAGCTGAATAATATGATGCATCCTCAAAAGTTCTATATAAACAGTATCTCAGCAAGGGAAGAGATGGAGAATATGTAAAAAGCAATATTAAAAATATAGTAAAGGAAAACTTTCAAAACTGGCAAAAATATAGCTCAAATTCAATTTCAACAAATTTCAAGCAAGATAACAATCAATTAAAAACACCTAAGCACATCACAGTAAAACTGAAGAAAACACAAAAATGAATAAGCAAATAGAATGCAAGAGTGAGAGGAAATGTTCTAAGACAAACAAACATGAAACTTCATCTTCCAAGAAAGAACAGTAAGAATTCAGATGACTTCTCAACCAAAACAATGACAACTAGAAGAAAATGGAACTCTGTCTTTATAGAAAAAAAGAAAGAAAAAATAATTGCCAAACCAAATTTTATACCTACCAGAAAAAAAAAGAATGGGAAATGAAAATGTTTTAAGGTTACTAACTTTGTCAGCATACCTAGACTAAAACAAGGACAACAAATCAGTTTTCTTCTTCTTCAGGAAGAAGAAAAATGACCTAAAATAAAAGTGTAAAAATTCAAGAGAAAATAAGATATACTAGAAAGATATACCAGAAAAGTAGATAAACATACACATATTTTATGTTACAAAATAATAATAGTAATGAGTAATGGAGTTTTTAACCATTGAATTAAAATGCCTGATACCAATGGTGCAAAATTTCTGAAGAATATAAACTTTTAAGATCATAAGGTTTAAGTACAATTATGTAATTAGCAATACCAGCATTTAAAATCAGTCTGTAAGTTTTAAGAATACATTTTGTTGTCTCTTTCATAAAAATTAAAATATATTAAAAGAATATGCATCTAACAATTTAATATAACAGAAAAATATAAAAATTTGATTAATTCCAAATTAGACAAAATGAAAGAAAGTGAAAATGAAACAAAATACATGGACCTAAGAAAACAGAAGTATAGCTGAATGTTCAAATCTGGCTGTATTTTTATCACACTGATGTAAAAAAATACAGATTTTAAAGAAAAAATCTAAAATTTTCAAGCTGCTTTGAAAATCACACCAATTTTATATTGTTTAAAGAACACCATTTATATATAAGAACAATAGAAAGTTTGAACACAGAAGGCTGAAAAAATATACCTTACAAACACTAACCACAAAATTTCTCATTGAAACTATATAAATATCAAAGACAACATAAAGCAAGAAGCATTACAATTGATAATAATATTTCACAATGCTAAAATTGATTCATCAACAACCTATTGCAATTACAAATGTGTATACCTCACTAATATAGTGGGAGACTGAGCATGCCTCTTTCAGTAGTTCATTAAGCAAGGAGACAAAAATAAGCAAACCCATGAGAAATACATTAACCAATTTGGCTTAAATGAATGCATGTGTTTGTATGGGAATAAACCGCATGCTGGTCCTATGAGAATAAATAATAAGTTGGGATTGGGATGACAGCAAATTTCAAAATATTGAAATTATTTAGGGTATATATTCTGATATAAAAAATTAAAACAGAAAGTAATTTGGTGGTTGACAGGGGATTAAGGAAACAAGGAATTAAACTAACATGATCATCACTAACAGGAAAACCAGAATTATAACAGTTCTTAGAATTAAGCCAATGATTTAAGTTTCTAACTCAAGAAATGAAGAAACAATAAATATAAAATCAGGAATAGATGAAAATGAACAGTAGAGAAAATCTAAAAGCTAGAAGTCTTTTTTTGGTAACTATTCATAAAGAATATAAGGGGTGGAGAGAGAGAGACAGAGAGAGAGAGAGAAAGAGAGAGAGAATCTCAACTGCCATCAAAGGTGAAGAGGGAGAGAGAGATCCAAGATGGCCGATTAACAACAGCTCAGGATTGTAGCTCCCCGTGAAAGCACAGAGAGCGAGTGGACGCTGCACTTTCAGACGAATTTTTGTTGCCCACAGACTGGGAGATTCCCGGCGGAGGAGCCACATGGGTCGCCAGCGTGACTTTTTTGGCAGGCGTGGCTGTTTTGCCGGCACCCCAGCACGGCGCTTCTCGGTGTGGATTATACGGGACGGGGTGCCCTTGAGTCCAGCTCGGCTGGTCCCATCCCCACAAAGAGAACAGCAATTGAAAGCGCTGAGGACTGAGAGTTTCACAGTAAGCACAGCTGAATTGGGAAGGTCCAGCTCTGCGGGGAATGGGCGTCCGCCAAAGGAAAACTAAGAAACAGAAAAACTTCATCACCGGGTGGAGAGATCCAAGATGGCCAATTAACAACAGCTCAGGATTGTAGCTCCCAGTGAAAGCACAGAGAGCGAGTGGACGCCGCAATTTCAGATAAATTTCTGTGGCCCACAAACTGGGAGATTCCCGGCGGAGGAGCCACACGTGTCACCAGCGCGACTCTTTT